>VZTT01053189.1:16379-37940 GCA_013400855.1 Buphagus erythrorhynchus
CCCCCCCATTTCTGGGTGAGGGATAATAGTAGGGCAAAACACTGAATCTGGCAGCATATAAGGCTTTTTTTTCCAGTAAATACCTTAGAGAAAATTGGGGCAAAAAGGTGTTACTCTTTCAGATCAAATAAATTCAGTTGTCCCTTTTAACAGCTGTGCATCAAAGTCATAAAAAGTATCTAAATTTTAATCACTTATGCTCTCTCAAACCCTAGAACATTGGTATGTCACTCTCAGACGTGGAATTAGCACAAAATGATGTGAGCACCTGAGAGATGTCCTGTAACCCAAGCTCAAGAGGAACCTTGGGACTGAGAAGTCAGATTCTACAAGCAGTGGGTGCCTCTTGCCTGAGTATATTCTGTCAGCCCTTTCATTTGCTTGCCTGGATGAAAAAAAGAGGCAATTTGGAGTTCTCAGAGAAGGAAGGAAGAGGAAGCATGCAAGGAAACTTGCATATTTGCAGGTTTCACTGAGGGCAGTGAGAGCTGTAGAGTCCAAAACTTCTGGGAATAATAATAGTAGTTACAATGAAACTCCAAAACAACAAAGCCTTGATTAATCTCCTCTTAAAAAAGCAGATTTTAGGTAAATCAGAAATCCTATTTTAGATATTGTATTAACTTTTCACAATGGCTTGGAGGGGATTACCTTTTTCCCTCCTTTAACATTCCAAGTGCTTCAGTCTCCACAACCAAAAAGAAGAAACATCCAGATATTTATGACAGGCTTGGTGGAAATCTGGACTTTGCAGAGATCCCACCAAAGAGAGAGGGTGTGAATGGTGATTGTGAAGAGACCGGGGTACCAAGAGGAGTTTACTTACAATACCTAAAAACAACCTGGGGCAAAGGCTGTACCTTTCCAAGTGTTCAGAAAGTAATAATCCTTGGAGTTACTAATGCTCTGAGCAGTGCTGCTGACTTAACCCCTTAAAGTCATACGTGTAGGAGAAAAATGACTCCTAATTCCATATTCCTGTTTCATGCAACACTGCATGAAGTGAAGCATGCAGTGTCAGCACACAGAAGTTTGCACGATCATAAGCAAAAATAATTTTTATAATAATTTTAGTAAACCAAATTAACCAGCAAATGAATGTTTTACCCCATTTTTAACACTAACAAGATAAAAGATGGATGAACAGAAGTTTTTCAAAGATTAAATACAGATGTAATCATAGCAGGCAGCAGTTCAGAGCAGAAGCTGTGCCAATTGCACGTGAGTCCTGCCTCTCTGACTGCTGAGACTCATTTCCAACGTAAGATCCCTAAAATACATGCCCAACAGCAAATATTGTAAATCTCTCCTCCTTTTTCCTTCCCCCTGCATTGCTTGTAGTCCTCTGTGGCTCAGAACCTCAACCCACAAGTCCTGCACTTGGACAGTATCACATGTGCACCTCTGCAGGTGAATATGCTCATGCATGTATGGGTAGATAGATCAATATATGACTGACTTCTCAGAAACAAAATCAATGAAGAGCAACAGAATCTACCCTAAGCTAAGTTTTTCCCAAGTCAGACTTGGAAGTTTAGCCCATATTTTACAGCAAAGTTCAGGTCAGTAATTTTTACCAACTATGCAACTGATGCTCTCATTTTCTCTTTTTTGATGAGAACAAGACAGTCTTTTCTCCATGTATACAAGAACAAGACAGTCTTTTCTCCATGTATACATTGCTTTTTTTTTAAACTAACCTCTCAATTTTATTTTCCTCAGGTACATATCTGCTGGAGTAATATTCCAAGAAGAACAGCTTACAGCAGCAAGCATAAGTATCTGTGAAATTATAATACCTAGCAAAGCAAAGACATACAATTTCCTAAAGTTGGTTTTCATATGTGCAGTCTCATAAAGCATCCAACCAATACAGGGACAGTACAAAATGAATTTCCTCCTAAACAAAAGCCCTCTGGATTATGCAGCTGTACAAATTGTGTGACCTGTACAAGCAAGAGCATGCTTCTATCCCTAAAAAGGCAACTAAATAATTACAGGGCTAAAAAACACTATTTGATCTGGTTTAGATGATCTCTTGGCAGAATCCACAAGTTAAATTACGATGAAAACAGAAGACAGTTCACTTGTTAACATCATAAACTAAAGAGATTCAAAGCCTAGTTGGAATCTCAGCTGGGAATGCCAGCATACAAATCCATCAGCCTACAGGACTCCGTGTGTGTGGCATACACACATCTTTGCTGTATTATCGGCAAAAATTAAAGAAAAAGCAAACTCAAGAGAACGCTGCCACAGGAAATCTCATCTATGCTCAGGCTGGTAAAGCAAATAAACCTATTCACAAGGCTGGTATGAACTAAGAACGTTTTCATTCCTCAGTCCAACTTTAGGAAAAAGCAGAAACGGAGTCCTCCTCTGTTTCAAACCCCAATATTTCAAGTTCCCCGGCAGCACAAGATCAGATAATTAACAAAAACCAACGGATGACGAAATGAAGCCAGATAAATAATAAATATCTACATAGATAAGCACACAGCAAGCAAGAAAAGGAAAAGTTAGCTAGATTTACCGTTTTAATTATCCAAGTGGGTGGTTTGTTTGGGTTTGCTTTGTTTTTTTTTGGGGGGGGAGGTGGGGTGGAAACGTCGGGAGCTGTTTTCACGAGGATTCGTCCATACGCATCCGCACCGCGGCAGGCGCCGGTCCCGGGGCGCGGAGAGCGAAGCCTTTCCCTCCGCAGCCGGCGCTGCCCCCGCCAAAAATGAAAACGGGAGAAGGCGGGGAGGGGCGGGGAAGCGGCGGCCGGCGGGGAAAACCCCGGCGCCGCCCCGAGCGCTCCCGGCCCGGCGCTGCGGCCGCGGCGGCTCCGCGCTGCCCGCTACCTGCGGGAGCCGCGGGGCGGGCTGGCGTGATGCCCGGCGGGATGGGATGGGATAGGATGGGATGCCCGGCGGGATGGGGTGGGATGGGATGCCCGACGTGATGGGATACCCGGCGTGATGGGATACCCGGCGGGATGGGATGGGATGCCCGGCGGGATGCCCGGCGCGCCCCACGCGCGGCTCCCGGGATGCGCTCACCTGCATCCCCGGTGCGATGCTGACCGCGGACCCTGCGCCTGTGCCGCCTCCGTGGCTCCAGGGCTGGGAGGGGCCACACGAGTCCTCCGGAGTGGGGAGGGGGCCTAGTGTATCTTAAGTTGTGGGGAAAGGCTGCTGCCTGGAGCGGGGATGGAGGGGAAGGTCTGTTTCAAGCACCCGACTTGTGTGGGATTTGAGGTCGTCACAAGTGCGTGCTCGTGGGTGAGGCTGCTTTAACCTCCTCCGAAATGTTACGACCGGGCTGTGAGCAAGGGATGCCAGGGTGTAAAGTGGTGCAGAGGTGGATAAGTACGTGCTCAGTTCTGCAGAGGAACAGCGCAGCTGTCACGGTGGTATATTTGGAGCAGCAGAGCCTGAAGCGGGGGATTCCTTGCCGAGGAGCTCAGACCCGCCTGGGAGCTGTGCCCTGCTGTCCCTGCGCTGAGCCCCAGCTCTTCTGCACCCACCGACACTCGCACACCTACCCGGTGCCTTCTCCCTCCCTCTTCTGGGCACTCAGCCCTGCGACTCAGCCTCAGCAGCTTTCAGGGATAGTTTCCAGCCCATCACCTGAGAGGGCTGAGTGCCACACAGACATCCTGTTTGCAGGCAGTGCTTGGAGCTCCTCTTTGCATGCTGTTCGCAGTTCGCTTCCTTGGTGCCAAGTAATCCAGACTGATACTCAGTGCCCTTTTCCTTTAGCTCATGATGTTTATTGTTTGCTTGGACCTCTATTTATATGAGTTTTTGTTTCTGAAGCAAACCCAAAATGTTTTTCAGTGAAACCAGCCCCTACATCCCATTACAAATATTTATCCCACAAAAGCTTAAAAGAGTTGAAAGTACTATAAGGTAATTTATAATGTTATTTATTCAGCAAAGCAAAGCCTTTAAAGACAGAAGTTCTAACAACTACCTGCATCACACAGCCACATTGTAGTCGCATCAGTCCAATTAGATGCAGTTTCCCGGGTCATTTAGTGCCTGCCAGGTGCTGAGCTTCCTGCTTAGGACCTGTCTTCTGCAGGCTTTTAAAGTTCCAGTTTTATGTGAGCTGAACGCTGTTTTTCCTTTTGCAGGTTTTGGCACTAGTGAATGCTTTCTCCTCTCTCAGCTACATGCATCACTGGCTATTGTTTGAGTTAATGTATTATACCACAAGTGACCTTAGAAATGGCAGAAATAATAGCAAAACATTCCTGCTCTGTCCATTGCTCCTGACCAGTAAGAGTCAACTGTTTATGATTAATCTCTGCACTGTAGTCTGCATCTAGTGTTATATTGATGCCATTACACTCAGTCCAGCAGGAATGTGAAAGTGCCTCTCTAGAACTGACAATTTAGTATATTATTTTTCTGCTGTGTCTGTAAACCTTTCAAATATATTTTCTCCTAGGGAAAACTGCCTGAGTGACATTGATGGTGGCAGAAGCTCTCTAGTAATTCCCAAAACAATATGCAAGGGCATTGGATGTCACAGTGAGAGCAAGTAGTCTCTCCATCTCCTTCAAATATCTCCTTAGGACCTCTTGCTTCCTGTGGTGTTTGCTAAGAGTTTGCTCATTGTTATTTTGTGTGCTGTTTTGGTTTCAAACTGTGGCTCATCCTCAGATTGTGCCCTGCTCAGTGTAGTGACACCTTGTTCATCTGCTGTGCCTCAAGAAATAGATTTGATGGTAGCAAGGGGCTTTTCTGTTTTGATCTTATCAGGTAGCAATTTAAAGCTTATTTTTCTGAGCCATTTTTTTGTCATTGTCTTTTACACAGGAATGGTCATGCTGTGGCAGGCAGAAATTTTTTCTGAGTCCATTGTTTTCTCTCTGAGGAGGGCTGGCAGTGAGTACTTAGGAAAAGAGTACAAGACCTGAGCAATACAGGGAGATCCTGGAACACCCTCTCATCTGGCTGAAGCTTAGGCAATGAAGGTTTGAAACACTGCCTGTGCCTGGATCCTGGGGGATCCTTTTTTTAAGACTGTTTACAGGTGGTTTTTTGAACACATTTCTGCTTTTGGTATCTGCTCTGTCACTCCAGCAAGGCATTCTATGGTATACATAGCCATGGGACTTATGGAAAAGTATTTCTTGATTGTTTTAAACTTCTTTCAAAAAATGTGTCAAACTGAAAGTCAGGAAGTGGTGGGAAAGTTTTATTTAGCTTCAGTGATATTTGTACTAGTTTAGATAAAGTTATTTAATCCTCTGCATGAAATTAAAAAGAAAAAAAAACCAGAAATGGGTAATTGAACTGGAAAAGGCTGCATGCAGGGTTTATTTGGGAAAGAATGTCCACAGATCCTGTGTACTTAAATCTCAAGGTTTTTTGAGACAGTGTTTTTGCCCTGAATTTGCACAACACCTTCTGCATTAAAGATCCTGGACTCAGGCTCTAAGACACTATGACATTAAAATGGTAATAGCGGATTGTTTGAATGGTAAATAAAAAGAAAATTAAAAAATGATATGGTGGCTGGTCTCTGACCTGGTGTGTAAAGTTGGTGTTGGAGATGAGCAGGGCAGGAAACCCTCATTTTAACACCTTGTTTGAAATTCCAGTATCCAGCTGTGAAGTCCAGGTTGCTTTCCTCTTTCTCAAACTCTGCCTCACATGGTTATGGAGTGAAAGAAGGACAGGAGCTTGTTTGTAAGCCCCCATCATTTGTAAACTCTCCTCCCTTCTTTACAGAGTAGACTTGATACATCTGAAACTTTTGGGAGTTTCCATCACATTTAAATTTCCCTTGTGCAATACATCAGGTGGATAATTTGTATTTCCTGTACGGCATCCCTTTGCAGGCTCTTTTCCTTTCTGGGATGTTTTTTTTCCAGGAGTGTTAGGAAGGTTTAGTTGTTTCCTGCTTCTTCATCCTTTCCCACTCACTTACGTGGGTCAGGTTGCTGAAGTTTGCTTGCAGATGTCTTTCCTCTCTTCTTGGGTTGTAACTGCAGGTCTGGAGGTTAATCAGATTGGGATGCCAGAGTTTTTTCCCTCCCATTCTTCCTCCTTACCTCTCATATTACCTCCTTACCTCTGCTGATATCAGTTGTAAGAGAGGAACAAAGGAAAGTTTTAGTGAGGTTTTTACAGTTGTGACACCACTACACCCTCCATCAGATCCCTCCTGGATGCATTTGCTTTCTGGGGAGTGGAGAAGAGGCCCTGAACACATTTGTGTGGATATAACCAAAGACACCAAACAGAAGATAAAAAAGCTTGAACTGATGTAAGAAATTAATGTGGCAGATACTGCTGCCAGAAAAATTTCTTCCCACTGGGTTTATGAAAGGCAAGTATAAAAGTTGCTATTTAGTCTCTAGGGCCACACTGTCTTGTGCAAGAAACTCCTCCTTGGCAGTGGCATTTATTAGGGCAATAACTCAGCATTGCAGGGGATGCACATCCTTTTTTGTTTTTTACTGCTGTGCTCTTAGAAGAGATCTAGCTGACCATTTCCCCCTGCTTTTAAATGCCTCAACTCTTTTGCTTTCCTTTCTGAGCACATCTGTCTGTTGTGCATATCCTGACTAGCTCATGTGGGGTAAAGGGAGACTGAATCAGTGTGACACAGAGATTTGGGGCAGCCTCAGCCCCAGGACAAAACCCCCTCTGAGCAGGGGGTCTCAATGGCTTCGTGGACAGGAAAGATGAAAAGGAGCTGGCTGAACAGTGCTTGACATCAGAGCCATCTTTCTTAGCTGGTGCTGAGTCCCAGGATGACCTAGAGCCTGATCCCTCACAGTTCTTGCCTTTTCTGCTTTACCATAAATACCTACACATTTGGGATAAACTATGCCATGCAGGTGCCAGGTTAGCTTCAGTTAGATGACAGGGGTTATGATGTTCTTATTTACATTATGATGTCTAGAAAGGTGAGAGTTGACTCTGCCTTGCACAGCCATCATGTGCTGTGGTGTGCCCTTAATGAGGGTCGGGGGAACAGGGACAGACCATCTGCAGTTTGCAATACCAGGTGCTCAGCAGCTCAAAATCAGACCATTTGTTTGCATCCTTTAATTAAAACACTCTTAGTTCACTTAAAGGCTGATTATTAAGCGAGAAGGAAGATTGCTGCTTAGGAAAACAGATGATAATTTTTACTTAATGAAATGTGTGTGTGTCATTGCTATCTATCTAAAGAGGGAAAAACGTGAAGATGTTTTTCTCTGTAAATAAAATTTACACTCCACATATTCAAACCTGCTCTCATCACAGAGGCCAAGGCATTAAGCTCAAGGGTGCCCTCCAGCACATTTAGCAGGGGCTGTGGGGGCAGAGTGTGGTGTGTTACTCTTCTTGAAAAAAAACTGGAGAAGCTAAAGCTGCCTCTTGGAAAAAAGGAAATGCCACACCTCTTATGTCAGATGGTGGGAAAGGAGATGCCCAGCACCTGGTGACTGAAGAAAAAGACTGGAATTTTAAAAAGCATGAATGTTGCCTCACAATGGACAGGAAAAGCAGAATGCAATGAGAAATCATGCAGAAGAAAAGCATGGGTCTTACCAGAAAAATTCATTTGAGTTTTCAGAATGTGGAAACTGGATATGACACTCAGCTGAGACGGAGGACAAGGATGCTTTTATCCTGATTTATAATGTCAGCGAGAAGTTTATTACCTCTTTCCTATATTTAGTAACTTCCATTCCCGTTGTCCACTGGGACTTTGGTGGCTTTCTTCATGCCACCATATACCAGAGTGTATATTCATGTACTGGAAAGGTCGACAGAAGCTGCCAGCATCCAAAATGAGGATGTCCTCCATATTTCACATATTTATTAAGTTCAGATTCTATGAAATACAATTATTTATCCAAAGTGATAACTGCTTAGAGGTAAGTGTATATGACAGCCCTGAGTTGACATGACAGTCTTTGGTCAAAGGTTGGACTCAATGACCTTGGAGGTATTTTCCAACCTTAATGATTCTATGATTTTATGAAATCTATTTTTAATTATAACAGAGAACTTAGAATAAAAAAACTTTATATGAGAACCACTAGAAATCTTGATTATTTTCACTGCTCAATTACTGGCTAACTACATTTAACAGATGACTTATTTAGACAGATTGTTGTCTCTGGAAATGCATGTTTTTATCTTCTGAAAATTGTATTTTCCACTTGGCTGGGTGCTGCTCTTCTGTCATCTGCTGTGATCATGTTTGCACACACATGCACACACACAAACACACAGAGCCTGGTATCAAGGCAACATCCAACTGGAAAAGGAGGAGTTTGACCAGCAAAAGGGAAAATTGCTAATTGCAGAGCAAACTGGTGTACAATATCCTGATAGCTACAGTATAGTGCCCTTACAGCACATCATTAAACCCATTAAAATTCTATGATTTGATGAAGAGGTAAAAAAAAACCACCCCTAACACATTCTGATGTTACAACACTCCTTCCTTTTTGAAAGTTTAGAAGCATTTTGTTGAGACTCCTGTCTAGAAAACCCAGAACTTCATTCCCTCCAATAAGCTACCAGAATAATTTTGGTAAGAAGCACTCTGGTCTCTGCCCAAGGGTGCTGACCAGTTACTGGGCTGATTTTGTTCTGATTCAAAATTTACTGAAGATTTACTGAAGTCTGTGGGGCTCAGTTGCTTTCACTGAGAATTAGAGTCTTTGTCATATTCAAGATAGTTTTAAAATGAATAGGAACTTGTTGAAGGAATAAATGCTTCCACTTGATGTAAAAAAAGCAGGTCTAACAATGCAAATGTTAAGAGTACTTAGATCTGTTTTCTTCAGTAAAGAAAAAGTCATCTATATCAGTCATCAGGAATGACAAAGGAGGTTTCTATATAACCTTATTCAAAATGAACCTAGGATCTATGGTGGAGAAGAATTAGAAAAAGACAGTTAAACAGCAGAGGAGTAATAAAGCAAGTCTTCCAAGGTGGCTAAATGATGTGCATGCATTTATTTCAGTGCTGTCAAGTCCAGCATTCCTTGTTCTAAGCTTTTTTTACACTTTTGGACTTTTGGACATTTGTCATGATTTTGACTGGATGAGACCAACATGACTTTTTGCACAGCTGGATCAGTATTTGCCACTCCTCGCTTCAACCATGTGCTGACTGCCACAAAGACTGCAGGTCTTATTTAAAAAGTTCTTCTCCCCTTGCCTTAACTGTCTTGATTCAGTACATTGGGTTTGCATGACCAGCTTTTGATGGTGGGGGTCTGCAGGGGTGGCATCTGTGCAAAGCTGCCAGAAGCTCCCTCTGTTTCCAACAGAACTTATTTATGCCAGGTGGTTCCAAGACAGACTCACAGCTGGCCAAGGCCAAGCCCCTCAGGGATGGTGGAGCAGCCCCTGTGACTTAAGAAGGAAGAGGAGAAAAACCTGCACAACAACCTGTGGTTGGAGAGAGAGGTGAGAAGGGAAGAAACAGTTCTGCAGATACCCAGGTCAGTGGAAAATGAAGGGCAGGAAGTGCTCCAGGTCCTGGAGCTGAGATTCCCCTGCATCCCATCACAGGGATGCAGAGATGGAGCCCATGGAGGATCCCACACTGGAGCCTGATATTTAAATGTAACTTTGTTAGTGGATACCTGAAATAAGGCTGTGATCCTGTGGGAATTTGTGGAGAATGTCTCCTGTGGGAGGGACCCCACGCTGGGGCAGGGGAAGGGTGTGAGGAGCAGCAGAGACAATGTGTGAGAAACTGAACACAGCCCCCACTCCCTCTACCCCTGTGCTGCTGGTGGGGAGGAGGGAGAGAAAATTGAGAGGCAAGTTGAGCCTGAGAAAAAGGACTTTGCTGGGTAATAAAGCCATTTCCCCAAGTCAGATCTGTTTTGCTGGTGAGTGACCTCTCCCTTTTCTTATCAGCCTTTTGATATATTTTCTCTCTGTTTTCCAGCTGAGAAGGGGAATGATAGACCAGCTTCCATGGGCAGCTGGTGTCAGCCCACCTCATCCAGAAAGGTATTAAAAAACTTCCAACCCAGCTTGGCACTAAATAGCTTCTACTGCTTTTCTTAAAGAAATCCTTGTGTATTGTTGGTTCTGATTGACTAAACAATAAATAGCTCACTTAAGAGAGAAAACATTTAATATAAATTACAATTGTTAGATTTGCTCAGATATCTCTGGGTCTTTTTGTTTGTTGCTGCTTTGATTAATATTTTAAAAATTGCATTGGAAAATAAATAGCCTAGGGACATATTTATTGCAAAGGTTTCAATTTTTCCATAATTAAACAGCTTGACTGTGTTGCTCTTAAACAGACTGAGCTCAGGTGAGGAAATGAAAGAATAGATGAGACAAGTAATGACTGCTAAATAAATGCATCTTTCCATGGCAGTGTTTGCTTTTAAAGATCCCACTCTCTGAAACAGCTTCTTGCATCATTAGTGAATAGTGTATAGCTGGCTAATTGTTCATCTTCTTTTGTGCAAAAGCTTGGTGCATTTGCTTTGAGTACAGACTATGGAATGAATGTGTTAGAGATTTTAAATGTCTCTGTTTTCTAAAAAGCAGCTTTGTCACCAAGCTACATCTCTCAAAATGTATAAGATCATTTTTTTCCCCCCTCAGTTTCTTGACTTGTAAAAATGTAAATGGTGTTTTAGGACCCTCCCCCACTCGTCTATCTATATGTTTTCCTCCATCTCTGTAAAACATACTATTTTGAAGTTCAGATGAGTTTCAATCTGTAAAAAGTCCTGCTGGAAGAATATAGGTAAAGCTTTGTGGTGTTATTTTTTACATAAATCACTAGATTATGCCTTTATTTTTCAAGAGATATTTAAATGTAACTTTGTAAGTGATGATGAGATTGTCATGGGGAAGCACTAGTGGAAAGCAGGTTTCAAAAAAAAAAAAAAAGGCACAGATTTATATTGATTGGGCTGCATGTTGGATGAGACCCCCAAGATCTGAGGCTTTCACTACATCCAGCCTTCCAGTTATTTAAAATGGAGGGAAAACTTCTAGGGATAGTTGCTTTTCACCAAAGACAAGAAGACTGAGGAAGTTACTGACAGTTGTGCTTTTGCCCTGAAAAACAGAGCCAGTGGGGATCAGGAGAGGGAAGAACATTCTAGAGATGGTACAAATATGTGGAAAAATGGTTTGTAAGGATAGTGCAGAAGGCAATTTTCCTCGATGAATTACAGCTGTACTGATTACTGAGGAGTGGAAACAGCCTTGCCTGCCCAATGAGGATGGAGGTTATAAAAGAGTGGGCTAGCTGGGCCAGAGTTGGAGCTTGAGACCCAGAGTGTGCTGCAGTTTGGGATGGAGCCTGCTGGCTGTGCTTTGAGGAGGAAGGGACAGACAAGGTAAGGAGATGCTGTGTGAGGGACAGACAGGGTTGGGTGGCTGGGTAAGGGACAGGCTTAGCCAGACATGCAGAAGGAAAAAGGAAACTTGGCAGAGAGGAGAGAAGGAGTCAGTGCTGTGTGGAGCAGGTAATGAGGAAAGGAGGCAGTGCTATGTGGAGTTGCCTGTGAAGAAAGGAATCAGAGTTGCCTGAAAGAAGGCATGAAAAGTTTTTAATAACAGACTGATAATGGTGTCAGTCCAGTCTGTTTCATCATAATTACTATAGTCTTGTCTTTGCTGGTCATCTCCATGTCACTACTGCCTGCCTCTTGAGACTGTTTGAAGAAGCAAAGCTCTGATGCATGTTGTGACTCTTGTATTTAAAGGTGAGGCAGTATCTGGCTCTGTTGGGAAGACCTTGCTGTTGGAATGTTGCTGTGGCCTTGAATGGAAATGTTTGTGCCAATAACTGAGTGGTGAGTAGTCCTGTTATTCTGCAAAGCTTAAGCTTCAGCTGAGCATGCTTTTGAGAATATAAAATTGTATTTTGCCATTAACCTTGAGATAAACGTTTGGAATTAAGGCAGTCAAATCCTTTGATGCTCTGAAAAGACATATCCCTATTTTAACTCTTAGTGTCTGCATTTTTTTTTCTCTTGTTATAATGTACTACTATTAGCCTAAATCAGAGATGATGGAAATAGGAATAGATTGGACTTTATGAAAAAAATTTAAAAATGAAATTGTGAAATAATCTGTAAAGGGCTTTAGTGTGGCATGACAGAGATTGGGCAAGAATACTTGATTCCTTTTCTGTGTAGTTGTTAGTAATTAATGATATCTTACAGAAAGGTTTTGAATACTGCTGGAAATGCAAACTCTTCAGCACTAGCCTCTTCCCACACTTATTTTCCTAAGAAAAACTGTCCCTTTGTGGTAACTCTTTCTAATATAAGCTTGGAAAGAAACAAAAGATTCAGCAAAGTGGCACCTGTGGTATTACTAAGAGATTGTTCCTGAGAGGATGCTGTACTCTAATGAAATATTTTCAGTATTCTTCTGACTCTTCCTACTCTCCCACTGTTTAAAGCTGACTTCCCTTTATGCTTTCTTGGAGATCGCTTTCTTGTATATACTGACCTTTAGAATGTGCTGTTTATTGATGATGACCCAACATGTATTTAAGAACATTTATTTTGCTGAATACTAAGCTGAAATGCTACAAGTTTTGCAGAAAAGACCACAAAACATGTTGTGCGTTAATTATTTGATGTAAAACTCACCCAGTAGAAAACTACTGGATGATTACTTTCTATCTAAAAATGTACCTGTGGTGTTTGGAAAATGAAAGTCATTATTTGCTGAGGGTATTTGTAGGGATATGCAAAATAATTTCAGGATTCATTACTTTGGCTGGGCAAGTTTATATAGCAAATTTGAGTGGCTATTTTATAATAATGTTTTTTTCAGGCCATAATAACTTTGTCCGAAGATCTTTGTAGTATGGATGAAAAAATCATGCCTCGTGGTGTTTTTGGCTTAAGTAACTTTCTTCACAGTAGCCAGCACGGGGCAGTGCTTTGGATTTGTGCTGGAAGCAGTGCTGATAATGCAGAGATGCTTTCCTTACTGCTGGGCAGAGCTGGCACAGAGCCAAGGCCCTTCCTGCCTCTCACCCCACCCCAGCAGCAGGGCTGGGGGTCAAGGAGCTGGGAGGGGACACAGCCAGGACAGGTGACCCCACCTGAGCACAGGGGTATCCCAGAGCAGACAGTGCCATGCTGGGCAGATAGAAGTGGTGGAAGGAGGAGGAAGGGGGAACATTCAGAGTGATGGTGTTTGTCTTCCTGGGTCACCCATAGGTGTGACAGAGCCCTGCTCTCCTGGGGATCCAGGGCTGAGCACCTGCCTGCCCATGGGAAGTGGTGAATGAATTGTTTCCATCTATGGCTTTTTCCTTCCCTATCAAACTTTATCTGAACCCATGAGCTTTCTCACTGTTAGCCTTCTGATTGTCTCCCCCATCCCACTGTGGGGGAGTGAGTGAGCGGCTGTGTGGGGCTGGGCTGAGCTCGTTAATCCACGATGCCCTGAAGTACAATTAGAAACAAAGATTGGTTGGGACAGAAGCCTGTGACTGCTTTAAGAAAAGGGTCATAAGAGAATGTCCATGCGTGTTTACAAGTTTATTGCTATCATGCTGTGTTAGTAAACCCGTTTCCTTGAAAAGTGAACTGAAGAACACAGTGTTCTCTTCTGTCTAGATTTGTGAGTCACCTGGTTGATGCCTTTACAGCAGTAATAGAACTGCCTGATAATGCTTTGTAGTTTTTTTTTTTTTTTTTCCCTTTTTTTTTGACTCACTTAGAATGAAAACTGCTCTGTGGGATTAAAACATGCAAGAATGGTGGTGGAAATTCTAATCTTGAAGACTGGCTTAATTTCAGAATAGCTGTAGGTAAATGGAATGCTGTTTGTAATTAATGTACTTAAAATTCAATATCTATTTCTGATGTGTTAGGCAATGTTGGGGTTTCTTTTCTAAAGCTTGCTCTGAAGTCTGTAAATAGGAAAGCAACTTTTTCAATACAATGTAAGGCTGAATATACTAACTGTACCTCTATGAAACTTTGGCAATAACTTGTTTTTATAACCCAATAAAATAGAATGCATTTTTTTCAATTTGTTCTGCTTGCATTGTTGCAAAGTACTCCCTCTTTTTACCCCCTCAAGAGTGAAAAACAATTCCTTGTAAATGCTTTTCACTGAACAAATGGTTAGATATAAGTTACACCACTTGCTTTAAGCACCTGTCCAAGGATATGCACTGCTAATAGCTTTTTTCTAACAAAACTTAATCAATAAACATTAACTGGGGAATTGGAGAATGCAGATTGTTTTACTGTGTATCACTAAATAACATTTTCAAGTTTGATGATCAGCCTACCTTCTGAATTTCAATTTCTGCCAAGCCTGATTTATTAGTGTTTTTCTTCTTCAAAGTGGTTCATATCAACATCAGGGTGGATTTTTCTACTGTACTGATATAGCAGTTAATAAATTTTATCAAAACTTACAGAACTTGGTCAAATATATGCAAATCTCTTATTTGTATGCATCAGAATTTGCACACTCAGTTTTGTGAATGCAAAACCCCAATGATGCTATTAGAATTTTGCTCAAGGCTGCAACATTACAGAAGAAACTTGGGAGACTCAGAGTTTTGCCAAGTTTTTTTTCTAAATATCTGTAAGTCTTGATGTAGCATGTCTACATCCACCTCTCTGTATGCAATATTCAATATACTGTCTGTGCATAAATTGGTCAAAGATTCTTGTGTTTTGCTCCAAATCCACATTTCCCAAGCTCAGGCCAAGGTGAGAGTTAGGAACTGCACTGGGAGTGTTTTGGGAATGATGTGCTGTCAGTAACTGCAGTGAAAATGTAAAGGCTGTTTTGTAGCTGCCCTGGGCTTCTTTGGGGGAGCCTCTCTGTGAGGCTGCAGTGCCTGACTCTGCATGGCTACTTCCTCCACACCACCACCTGTGTTCAGGAATTTTGCCTCATCCCAGTGAGTCCTTGAAGCGTTTCTTACAGTAGTCTCTGAAATATTTACCATTTCTGTCAGCAGAGAACTTGCTTTTGTTTTATTTTCCCTCTCTGAAAAATGTGCTTCAGTCAGGACCCCTGAATCCTCCACAGCTGGAGGGGATCTTATGGATTGGTGCCCAGTGAGATATCTGCCTACCCTGTGGAAAAGCAGCCCAGCTCTTCAGAGGAGCTGCTCTCTCCCATGACTGTTAAATAGTCAGAGACCACTCACTGATTATTAATACCTACATGAAGATTAACTATCCTAATTTCTCTTTTCCTGTGGCAAAATTGGAAGTAACTTGCTTCCTGAGGAGGTGCCACACATTCCCTGAGTATCTGTTCAGGTGGAAGAAGTCATTGTGTGATATGACCTAGAGTAAATGTGAAATAATTAGCTGAACTTGCCTGGTATGCAGAGGAAAGGAATTTTGCTTCAGAAAGGCCTAAAGATGTGGAGGTGCTGATGGCTTGGGTAGGGAGTTATGGTTTATACAGCTGATCTTTACCCTGAAGTTCCCCTGGTGTCCTTGTGCAGGGTAATAATCAGTAACTAAATGCAACATGTGGGTTTTGGTTTTTTTCCTTTTCCTCCATGGTATGTGTAATTTTACTTTAAGTTCAGGGACTTTGTTAATTACCTTCAAGTCTGAAGTTACTTACAGACAGCTTTAATGCAAGGTAAATAAAGCACTAGGCATAATGCAGCTTTTGGATAATAGTAATGATAGTTTTGAAGCACTATGGAAGTCTCTTGATGCTGCAAACTTATTTTTTTTTCCAAATTACAGCAGTAACATAATTTTTCTGTATGGTTGCTATCTTAAGTATTAATAGCTTAGTGCTTAATAGCTAACACTGTAAATAAAAACTGATATCTGGCTTCAAAAGTATATGTTTAATAAGAATGAAGCAACTTCATACAAAACTTATGCCCACAGACTGGAGATGTTTCTTCCTTTCATACAGCTCATCCCTTGTGTTGCCTACTGTTCTTACCTTTCATCTCACTGACCTGTATCATAGTGGACATGGCTTAAAATTATCTAAATGGTCTTTAAGAAACATGCAACAATTACCTGGCCATAACTTGATAGTAAATAGTGACAACTGCAAGATGTGGGCTAAGTTTTCATTTTCAATATCTGAAATAATATTTTGGGAATTAATTCTTGACTTATGATTTTTGGACTTCAAAGAGTTTTCAAGAAACAGCAAAAAAAATGAACTCCTTTAAACCATGTTGACAGCTGCTATGTGTAATATTTCCTTTTTCTAATCAGTAGTCTAAATGGGAATTATTGGTTGCTTTTCTTCCAATAAGAGACATTAATAAATGAGGAATGTTCTCCTAGTTTTGCAGATAACATCTTTAATGCAGTTATTAATCACAGAAATAGGAGGAACCATCACCTCAGATCACAAGTATCCTCCCTACAGTAGCATAAATGAGAAAAACAAACCAAATCTTTAGATTACAGGTTAAAGAGTTTCTTCTCAGAACAAAACCACCTTGGTGAAATTCCAGGCCAGTTCCTGAGCTGATAGCAGTTTGAGATATTTGAAGGGTAGAATTGTTATCAGAAGCTTTGCACAGTGAAGGGAGAAGCTGTTCTGGAACCTGCAATGTTTGGGCCTGCCCAGGAGTGTGGATAGGATCAGGGAAGATGGGTTATCAACCTGATGCTGCATTTCTCTGTTCAATTAAGTACATACACCATGAGCAATTCTTAATATCTGTTTTCATTTTTTGTTTGTTATGTTTTTGTCCTTTTTGTTTTGGTCTTTTTTTTTCCTGTCTTCGCAGTAGATTGGGAAGTTTGGCTTTAATCATAATAATAATGTTCCTTGCATGGTGGGTGTGTGTGCACACGATTTGGTTGTACAGCATGATGTGCAAAGCCAGGGTTTGGCTGGCACCCTGGTGCAGGAGCAGTTAAACCAGAGATAAAATTACTTTGACTTTAGTGGCTGAATGCTTTAAGAGCTTGTGGGTCAAGCAAAAGGCAGTTGGGAGGTAGTGTGCTATTTTTCCTGGGATGGTAATTGAGCTGTTTCCTGGGACAAAAGCCTCTGTGAATCTCAAGCTATGGGTTTAGCATGTTGTCAGCTGCTGTAGTACAGCCCTGCAGAGAGGGATTAGAGGATGCTCTGGATAAGGCAGGGCAAGGGTAATGCCTTGAAGAAGACTGAGTGGGAAATATCTCCTGGCAAAAACAAGGAGTTTGGCTGTCTTGTAACTGTTGTTCAGGAGATTTTTCTTCTTTTTCCCCCCATATGCTTGCATGTGGGAGCTCATAGTAAAAATGTTGGTTTAATCTTTACTCAAGTGTGTGTGAGTGTGTGGCTCTTCTGGAACCATGCAGTCCTGGAACATCAGGGATGGTGTTGGCAGAAGCAGCACATGACTAAGATACAGACAACCTCTCCTGCAACCAAAAATCCTCTCTTGTAAATTTATGCACTCCCTTTAACTTGTGAACAATTCTGCTTGCTGACTAAGCACTTCTGCTTTCTCCCCTGCCTCTCTCTGAATTACAATTATCTATAATTTCATAGTCACCTGGGGAAAGGGAATAAACGTTGGGGTATTTCTTCTTTTGTGTAATAACCACAAAATACAGCTTGCAGTGCACTCCATATTTGACTGCTCTGGAAGGAGGGAAAACTTGCTTCTCCAGGGAGACAGATGCCATTTAGTATACAGGATGTTTGTGATAAAGTAAAGAAATACTGCACTCCAGGGGAATTTGACTTTCTTTACTATTTTAGAATATGTATATTTCTAGCACAAAAACTTTGCCTACAGTATAGGAACAGAAATGATGGCAAGATTTAAGAATTTAACTCTCTTGACTTTAATCAAAGAAGTCTATTGAATAAAAATAATCAAAACTGTAGGCGGGAAAAAGTAAAATTTGTAAATGAACTGTAGGGAGAAAAAACTTGCAGTATGGTGACTTGGAGATCTAAGAGGGGAAAAAATTGCACTATAAACTGTTAACAGCAATTTTATTCTGTGAGTACCATAGAGGCTGATTTCAAGGAAACAGATTTTCTGCTATGGATGGGAGTCATTTATTGTGTTGGGTTTTTTTGTTTGTTTGTTTTTTGTTTTTTTTTCTACTTGTATATCCAAATTTAATTAGTGACAGTGAAATGCATCTCAGCTTCCAGCTAATACTGGCAGCATCCATTTACAGCAAGTAGTTGTCACTCCTGTTCTTCACTCAATATCATTGTTTCTCAGTAAAATAGTCTCTGCCCTCAGTTTCACAGCACCAGAGTTGAGGATATCACAGAGATATCTCAGCTTCATGCACTTTCTGTCTGTTTTATTAATGAAAAGATATCATATTTGGGTTAGCAGTGAAAGCAAAACGATTGAAAAACATAGGAAAGAGCAAGAGGAGATGGGGAGGCTCATAGTAATTGAGGACAGATTTATCATTTTAATGGTATTTTATGGTCTGCTCCTGAATATGCATCAACAGGTTGTAAATAATCCAAAGAGGATTTGCACAGGCTCTGAAATGCTCTCAGTATCCCAGTCCAATTTCAAGCTGTGACAAATAAGCATAAATACTGCAGGCAGCGTTTTGCTCATCTCTCTAGCATTCAAGCACTTATGAAACAGACTTAAAAGAAACAATGCTGTGAAACTTGGCTTAAGTGACCACTGGGGAGAATGACAAAAATTGGGAAGTGTCTTTTTAATGTATATCTTATAATTCTCTGGAATGCTTCATGGAGAATACTTTTTTGATATAAGGGTGATTTCTTGCCTAATTCTAAATGTATGGAAAATGAGTTATGGAAATAATGGCCCAGTTTTCCACCCACTAAAAAACTTTTTAAGCAGCAGTAATTTCACAGTGACCCCTTTCTCTCACTGAGGTCTGCTGGGAGGATGTTTTGAAATAGTGATGACTGTGAATTTGCAATGGAGGTTTCTCTTAGGTGCCAGTTCAGACAGGACTTAATTAGGAAATAAAACTGTCTTGGGTTCTGGATAAAGTTTCTGGTCATAATTGGGAATGAAGAACCACCTGCAATAGGAATTAGTTGTGGTAAGGTTTTGTTAGGGATAAGTTAGGACTGAGTACAAATATTCTGACTGCATCATATAACAAGGGCTTAAATGTGATTTCTCTGTAATCAGTGGGAAAGCTCTGGCTGCTACTCAGGATGGATAGATATTTGTTTTACTGCTTTCCGGAGGGTTTCATCATATGGGGTTTGCTGAAGTGACACTTTTACATCTCTTTAAATGACCCAAAATCAGCTGAAGCCTTTACTAGTAGTAGAAGGCAGAGGGTCTTCTGTAATCAGGCAACTGAGGAAGTCTTGGAAGCTGGAATATTTTCAGATTCAATGATACACAGTGTAAATACACTAATGCACATACAATGCCTGAACACTTTACATTATGGTTTTGAAAGCTGAAGTTCCAGAATGGCACAGAAGATTGGTGAGCATCCTTCTTTCTAATGACTGTATTGATCAGCTTTGTGCTTCAAACCTTCAGTTCCTCCTTTGGAATAATTAATTCCTGGTCAGTCACTTAGCCCCTGAAGCCTGCTATTGCTGGAGACACCAGGCTTTTCCTCTGCTCTGTAGTGGAGGGAGCACTGCCCACTCTGGTGGGCTGTGAGAGTGTTGATGTCTGTTTTCAAGGGGCTGAGGTGATGGAGGAATGACAGCCACCTTCCCCAGTGCCCTGTAAGGAAACAGGGATTGAGGAGAGAGGGACAAGGCAATCAATGCTTAAGAAGAGAGTACTCTATACATGGGTTTATAAATGGAGTTTCAAGCAAGTCCATGTGCTGGCAGACAGAACACTTAACTGTGAAACACATAGTCATACAAACCTCTTTTATCATCAAGTGGCTGAACTCACCATGTTGATTTTGCTGCATGAGATGTAGTGACCACCTAATTCTTTGGTGTGCTCTTCATTTGCATGTTCCTGACCGTCTCCAGGGTACCAGCCTGGTTCTGAAGTGTCCATAGAAACCTGAGTGGACCAGAGGAGTCTTTCACTTTGTTTCCCATAGAGTGGGCTCCACACACAGGAATATGCTTCTTAAACTCCTTGCAACTGTGTGAATGTGCATGAACACACACTCAGCTGTCAATTTAATAAGAAGCTGGTATTTTAGTTATGAAAAACATGATATGTCCAGCATCTTGAATGTCTAGATGTGAAATCTATCATGCAGGAAAGTATCTGCTTCTATGCCAGGAATTAAATCACACTGGCTTCATAAAATCACAGCACAGAGAAGTTTGATGAAGTGCAATCCATTTTTCAAGGCAAGGCATGGTCACTTGGCTACAATCAGTGTCTGAAAGAGCAGCTGCTGCTGCTTCATGTGTCATCTGTGAGATGGGCTGGCACCATTAATTCTGAAACCAAGTAAATGCAGATATTTGCAAGAGCCTTTGTTTTTCTCCTTAGACTATCTAAAGGTCACACAGCTTCCTGAGGGTTGACTTCAGGCAAAGTTTCTTACTGGTTTAAGGACAAAACTTCATTATTTATAGGAAGTGCCCATACTGAAGATGGGTAAAATCCTGGCATGAAAAAGTTCATTCTTGTTGTGTTATGAAATGCTGGTGTTTGTGCTGGGTGATTCCAAGGAGTGCTGGCATGTCTTGCTATTGTATAACACCCCTTTCTACTATGGTGTGTTGATTTTCCTGTGGGCACAAGCAGGTTTTTAGGAGGACAAATGGAGATAGATGCTTTTCTAAGTTTGCCTGAGCTCCACACTTTCAGTGAAATACAAATTTGTAAACTCATGAAAATATAGGTAGGAGAATAAACAGCTGTGTAACATGGAGGAAGATGGGAATTAATTGTGCTTGAAGGTGTTGATTGAAAAATAAAACAAGGCGAAGCAGTTCAAGGTCAACCAACAACTCTTTGCTTCCTCTTTTTTTCCTTTCTTTTATTCTTCACTGAAGAATTATTTCTTTCTGACCTGAAATCTTGAGCTCTCAGCTTCCTCAGAGTTCAGATAGTGACTTAAGCTGTTGAACAGTATGGCTGATATTTATTTCTTGTGCTGATATGAAATCAGGCTCTCTGTTACTCCTTATGAGAATGATTGAACAGCAATGTGGTAAATGTTAGATTAGATCAGTACTTAGAAACTGTCATTTACAGCAGGATGCTGCTGTGAAACCACTGGGTAACCCCAGATTTGTCATGTTTGTTGTAGTTCTAATTTAGTTCCAGGATTTATAGTTAGCTGATACTTACATTGCTTTATGCCACATGTTATACCCCACTGAGCCTTCCTGTAAAAAATCAAACAGATGTTTCCAAATATATGGGAGATTAAGTTTGCTCAAAATTTTGCTGTTCATCAATTTTTNCCTTCTGATTTGATAGGGTCTTGTTGTCATGTTTTTAAGCATTTCTTTCCACTGGTCCTGTGTGTGTGGGACACAGTGATACTGACAAGCCCTCTCTAGTGAGCACCTCTTTGATGTTGGTAGAGCTGATTTTCTGATGCTTGGTGACTGCAGCATCACTTGCATGAATAAAAATGTTGTTTCCAGCTTTATGTACAAGTGCAGTGAGCTACAGCCTTGGCCCTTGGCAAAAATTGTCACTGTGGAGATGTGGATGCCTATTTTGCCT
>VZTT01053191.1:1479-31767 GCA_013400855.1 Buphagus erythrorhynchus
ATTGGGTTGGAGAGTAGAATTTTCAAATGTGCATTTCTTTAATTTAAAGGGTCTGGGGCTAGAGGAGGGAGAGTTCTTTCTATTTAATGACTTGAGCACAGTGTGGTTTAAATAGCACATTTGATTTGGGAATCTATTAGCTGATAATGACTCCTTGGAGAGAAAAAATTGGATTCACTTATTACTGGTTTGATTAGCAATATTTGTAATTCCATGAAGCTGTAAAATAGCTCAATATTAAAACTGTGGTATTTTCCATCACTTGCAGAAGCAGAAGCATAAACACAGACAGACAAGTCCCTGTGTTAAACACACTCCTGAATTCTTCAGTACTTTTACTGCCACTAAGATTAGGAAAATTATATTTATTCATGTACATAGAGCCTCAGTTTTGAAAAGTATTTGTGCTGTTTTATAGGTACTAAGAGATGGATAACAACAATCTAGCAAAATTTCTATTTAAACAAAGAGATGAAACTGTATTTAACACAGAGGTGCAACTAAATTTCCAATGAGGAAATAAAGACAGTGTTTGATTAATGACAACACTGATCCATATTGTTTAAGAAATAGCATTAAAAGAAACTGCACCATAGTGATTATAAGGATGAGAAAGGGAAGGGTGAATATAATGAAAAGAAAAAATTAAATTCCAAATGTCAATCTCCCTTTCACTGAGAAAAGAATAAGTAGTCTTGTAAATTAAAAGGAAAAATACTCATCTAAAAACAAAGGAAGATCCTCCCAAACAAGCTGATGCTGTTGTATTTTATTAAAGTGGTTCTAGTGACCTTTTTTTTAAACTTAGGACAGGGAATAGAATGGAAATGGATAGTCATATAACAGAATTCAACCTAAACAATGAGCAGTGCTTTAGAATTAATTGAAGCACCACTCCTTTCATCGAATGACCATTTAAAGACACAACTGAAGGGACCCGACAGCGTACCAAGCACACATTCAAACATACTGCAACAGAAATTCCGAGAACTGCAAAAGGCATGTAACAAAATACATGGAGCACTGAAATAAAAGCCTGCGGCCAGCATAAAACAACATCTATTCTCATTCAGAAGCAACAAACCATGTTATCTGCTAGTCTGCAGGCCCAAAAACAAAGAAATTGCCAATGCTCCTGTCTGGCCACAGGCTTTGCATCACATGTGCAGGCCTGTAGCACTAAAACTCATCAGTTATATTTTCTCTAAACTAGTCCTTGGCTTCTGTTTAGTTCACTTAGTTGCAATAGCAATTCTTTAACAACCAGTAACATTACACAATCTGTTTTACACTTAACTTAGCGGTGTGATTGCATGGGCTAGGATCTACAAGTATAACAATTTTGATATATTTCTGTACCTATCATACCTATTCTGCAGAGAATAAACTGTCTTTGTATAAAAATGTAGGGTAAAGGACCACAATAATGGGATGATAGCAGAGGTATCAAATGTATAGGCACAGGTTGACATCAGAGGAAGCAGGACTATAAGTAACTCACTATGTCAATTACTAGTCNGAAGTAACTCACTATGTCAATTACTAGTCATTAAAAGAAAGTAACTCCAGGGCCTGGCTAAAACTGATTTTAAAAAACAAAGAAAAAAAAAGAAAAAACAAAGATGGAAATAAAGAGATCAAAGAACAAGAATTCTACACCTGTAAAACACAAATATACAGAAAAGTTGCAGAGCAGCAAACTAAGATCATTGTCAGGGCTCTGAGAGTACCAACAGGCCATAATTGCATTACCCACTGGAGAACCNGTTCTTAAACTAATGATTTGGGAATAATCTTCCTAGCCAGTGAGCCTGTGTGTCCCATTTCAGCCTCCAGGTACTGCCTGAGCCACATCATAGGAATATCCATGCCTTGACTCACCCCATATTCTTCCCCACTTTCAGATTATGTCTGGCTTCATATTAGACCTAGCTCATCCATTCCTACATGATGACCTCCAGACAGCTGGCAGAGCCGGCAGTGCTACCAGCACTATTCATCCTGTTTGTGGACAGGGGATGGTGCCTCAGTATCATTAAACCAGGTAGGACATCAAATTTATGCACTTGTTCTTCTTTATTTTTGCTCCAAGCATGACCCTGCAAATGCTCATTTACCCAACAAAGACAGTTATACCCTTTTATGTGAAGTCAGTTATGCAGCTGTACTGTATGAGTCCATTAACATCAGGCATGTGGCCCATGCTGCTACACATTACTGGTAGTGTCCTTCTCCCTGCAGAGAAATTACTGTCCCATACAATGAAAGAGAAATTAATTCAGTTCATAAAAACAGTCTGTTCAAACAAGCGTAAGCAATAGTTTTCCACATAAAACACGTTTTCACATTAAAAATATCATTCATCATTTTTTGAAATATCCAAACATTAAAGTTGAGAATGCCCCTTACCTCCTCGCTTGTTTAACTTGGCATACCCTGGCACATAGCTGCTTCTCATGGATGATGAACTGCTGAAGGAGGAATGGGGTAATGCTGAGATCAGAGGTTCATCACACTTTTCTGAAACACAAGAAAAGAGATTCACTTTATACTCTTAATCATTCATACGTATTAAGTGACAATGTGCCCTTTTTTTTTTCCTTCTGGGTGATAACATATCCCTGTTATTTTTGTTCATGTGGAATGCATGTAGCTACATCACAGCTTTTCAACAAAAAACTCCTACAAACACAAACGAACAAAGCAAACAAAAACCTCAAAGATACAGACTCTGACAGCAGAAAATAAAGACTTCAACCACTGACAAAATAAGGTAATGGTAATATCTAACCATGAGCCATCACCCTCCTTAGGGATACAGCGATTGAACAAAAAAGCCTACCCTGATATATGTGGGATGTTTTTGGTGACACAAAAAACTAGTACCAAAAAAAAGTATTATCATAACAGCTTTCTAAGAAGTAGATAAGATACACATTTTAATTTCTGTAACAGAAGTGCTGATAAATCTGATATTAAAAAAAAAGGAAAATTAATTAGGGAACATTTATGAATGCCTATGAATTATCAGATACAATAGTTTCACTGAAAAAAACCTATACTAACTAATCCTTATAATTCATTTGAGTACTTCACTTACCTTTTACCCCGTTATAAAGAAGACTAACTTGGTATTAGCATCTAAAATGGAAAAACCCAAAATCAGTATCATAGCCTACCTAATGAAGAAAACTGTAAAAAGACTTCTTCTATTGTAAAATATAAATTAGAATGAAGAGAACTGTCTTAAGATTTTTCAAATACTTAATTAATGTACTGCCTTTTCTCGAGTTTTTGTAGGTATTTCAACAGATGGGAGAAATGTGCATCTTAAATTTCTCATTTACATCACAGGTAAAACTAACAAAAGCCTTAGCCTACAACAGTAAGGCTAACCCTTCTTTTTTAAGCATATGCACTGCAGCACAACCCCTGCTGTAAGTGGAATTATCCTCAATTTATGTATCTAGAAAGCATTAGGTCACCATAGGTCGTCCACAATAGGTCTAAATATGCATAAGCAGCATATTTAATGCTCAGCCACAACACCTAGTTTTTGGTACAAGTAAAAAACAGTTGTTTGGTCAGACTGGATCACTCATGGAGACCAAATTAATCCTACCTTCTAAAGAACTTTAAGAGGGAAAAAAAGGATTCTGAGTGAATCAAGTAATATATAATGCAATTCTCCTAAAATGTGTAGTCTCATGTAGTGAAAAATAAAATTACTTTCACAGGAACGGAAACTGAAGTACAGAAATACAAGAGAACATTCATTCAGGAATCAGCATTTTGACATTTAACAAAGAAAATAAGTGTCCTTTACAAATCTCTGAGTTAACAAACATTGAGGGAAAAAAAATCCACACAAGTACAAGCAAGAGTAAAGGGCAGCTGCTTTGGACTGAATTAAAGGATAGTTCCAATGACTTTTAAGTTCACTACCACAGTATTTAATGATGGAATTTTGACAAGGGAAGAGAAATGGTTTGAAACATTATTGTTTATACCACAAACCAGAAAGATTGATTTCCTCCCTCTGCTTTGGCTACAGCAGAGCAGCACATTTGATCTGAAGCCTGCAGCGGGGTGCTCCTCACACCACACCTCCTCAGCAGCACACTGAGGCTGCACACACCTCTGATAGGGAGCAGGGATATGGCACAGAGGAAAGGCCTGTGCTTTCAGATCCTGGATGCCAAGTTGCTTTTGTTTCAGTCAAAGAGGTACAAGGTTAGAGCTAAGAATAGAAGTGAGCAGCAGACTGCCATAACTGCCCATTTTTGTCCTAAGTGCCATAATCATATAAATGTAGAACTACTTGACAAAGTTTTTCTGAAACATTTCTTTATCTATCAGTTTATTTTCTGTAGATCATAATAACTTTTCAGCTTGCAAACTGCTTGTGCTGCCACTTCTTTTTTAGCGTTACCTAGCTAGAGACTTGAATGCATTTGCCATTAATCCTGTTGTCTAGGTAAAAACGGAATGAAACATTTAAAAGCAGAACAACACACAATCAGAATTTTTAAAAAATACATAAAAAAAATCTTTAAATAATTTACCTATGCTTATGTTACATGATATTTACCCTTAAGGAAAAAAACATGTTCTCATCAGTAATGAAAGCTAAGGTTGAACACGTACCTTTGTTCTGTTTCCTGAGGGTTTTTGAATATATTTTGTAAAATAAATTGTTAGGTTTATACCATTTTCTACCCCCCATAGCTTCAAAGTGGGGTAGGAGGAAAAACCTGCATCTTCCTGGAAAAATACTAGGATTGCAAAAACTTAGTTACAAAAAATGTGTTCGACTTACGCAATCTGATTTATTGCCAATAAAATGGGAGGCTACTGCTTACTATGGTCTAAAAATATTGTGAAATAAAAGATCTATCTTAAAACATAAATAAACTTTTTAAAAGTTATTTTAAAAATGTGAGCAAACTCTTCATTTCTGCAACAGAAATAAACATAGATTTTTGACACTGGGCTCAGAAAAAGCATGACGGATGAAAAAAGCCTCTCCCAACAACTGAAGCTCATCAGAAGTTCAGATCTTTCACTTGTTCCAGTAGCTATTGAGAAAATCTCCTCCTTTTAATTTGACAGCTCTTATATTTGTGCTACTACTGAAGATGCACAGAAGGAAATATGGAAAATTTATTTGGAATGAATACTAGCTTCTAAATCATTAATGGTCTGCCTTATGTTTGTTTCACTAACCCATAATCTTGGATTCAAAAGAATAAGACAGAGAAGCTTAACTTAGTGATAAAATAAAAAAATAAAATCCTACAGGAGGCATCCCTCTGTTTGCCACTGTGGTCACAATTTTTACACACAGTCATGAATATGCTTCATTTGATGTGCATATGCTTCTGAAGTATTTAATATGAGCCTCTGATTTCTTAATTTGGTTGTAATCATCAATACTGTGGTAAGGGCTAGGAAAAAACCTTGAGCTGATATCATTTGCCTTCATTGTTGTTTAGAATTGTAATCCTGTCCTATGTCTATTTCAACATTACAACAAATAAGGAAAAAATTCTCATTACTTTAAGAAAACCAAACCTCCCAATCTGCCTGCTCATTTAAGAAAATGGGAAATTCACTATAAATGTGTATGAATTATAGGGAGGGATTATATTTCAGATTAATAGACTTAAAAAGTTATTGCATCTCATAATTAACTCGTGACTTTAGGTCCAACAGAACAAAAGTTAAAAGAATGCAGAATATGAAATACTGTTATACCACAGATTTAAGAGGAAAAAAACCCTTGTGAACCTTTTGTTCTTCCAGTGTCATAGACAGGTAGAAGAATTATAAAAGAAAGATCTCATAAAATCAGGCCTTGCTCTGCTAAATTAATAGTTTGCTTGTCACTTCTTATAAGCTAAGTGGTTTGCAAGTTCTCGTGTGGAAACAGTCTTGGGAATCAGGGTTTGTTAACACAACAAACTAATCCTGGGTGAAAAACAACTGCACCTGGGTAAACAACGGTTTGTCCCATGAGAATCACTGAAGAAATATGTAAACAATTCAAGAATGGAGAGATTTGATGGACAAGTAAAATACCTTTTACTAACCAATAGAATATTTGGCAAGAAAGTTATTAACCAATTAAAGTTGCACATGAAGTCTGTAAAAACTGTATAAAATGAGTTGCGTGAATAAAAAATTGGCTTTTCTGCATGAAGAAAATGGAGTCTTGGCAGATTTATTACAACATTTCAGCAGTTTTAGTTGCTTCCTGAAGAATCCAATTTTTTACTTACTGTAACCAGAATCATATATACCTTTCTATTACTGAGGTATAATAGCCTTCCCCATATAAGTCAATGCATTGTGCCCTGTTAATCAATTACAGAGCACACTCTCCTGCCAGCTTCACAGCAGCAAAGGAGTAAACTATCCTCCATGCCATTTATCTCAGTGATATATTAATGGCCCAGGCAGCTTAGGTCAATTTAAATGCTAACTTTTTGAAGAAAAAAGACACTTCCACTCCTCTCTATTCTGTTCAGATCAAGAGAACTGATAACTTTTTCACAGGTATGATGACATTTGTTATTCTGACTTCCTTATTCAGAAGGAAATAACAAGTACATGCCCATCAAAAACAAGTCGTTTTAAGATTCTAAAAATTAGATCAATGGAATGAAGGCCACCTAATATCGTTAAACACAAATGCAAAACATATGCAATCCCCAATCTTCAAATTCCGCAAGGCCTAAAGATCATTGAAACAAAAGCGCGCTGAGCACTTGCTCTATTCTTTCATGTTTTCTCAGACACCTGGCTACTGGAAACCAAATAGCAGATGAGATGGATCTCCTGTCCTATCAACTGCAGCCTCTCAGATTCCTGGTGTTCACACTCAACAAAACAAAGAAGATATATCTTCCCATTCTCTCCTTTTTATATATAAGCTGTAAAATAGTTTTACAGTCCATTTATATCTTATTTTTATATCCTACCCATCATGCTGGATAAGCTAAAAAAGGCCTGTTTCCTATTTTGCCTCCAATTGCTTTAATTCCCACTTACTAGTCTATGAACTATTTGGGGAATAAGGACCACATTATTTGAAGAGACAGCTGTTGATTGCAGCACAAAGCAGACCATATACACACAAACTCTCTTATCAACCCAATAGGTTATTAAAGTTTATCCTCACTATACCAGTCACTTCAATGATTTTTGATGGGCAAAGCAGAGTAAAATACCTTGATGTTTCACTTCACAGAAGTCTGTTCAAATGCTTCCTGATCAATAAGCAGGTCACCTGTAAAGTTGCTGACATATGATATCAAAGTAGTCTGAGTAGATGAAAAAAAAAATCTGCAGTTCACCTGTGTCTTCTTGACATTTGTATCTAGCGGTAGATTAGAATGCATACAAACTATCTAAAAATACGAAGAAATGGGATTTTTTATGAACAAGTATTTTTTATTAACAATTTGGAGCTGCATCAGAGGGTCTCCCAGAGAGTCTTTCAAAGTCTGCAAAGTAAAAAGACAGCTATGATGTGTACAGTGGTTCTACATATGAAAAATATTTGGATACTGATAACTGTAACTTATCAGAAATAAGTGATGGTGACTTACTAAGTATGCTTTTGAATAAGAAAGCCTTTACATCATATGGTCCAGCGTGCACTGAGGAACATGCCTTTAAATAAATATCAAATCCAAAATCCACAATTCACCCCTCCTGCTTTAAAATCTTCAGTCAAGATTTCCTATCAAATTATAATCTAGGACTACAATTTTGCTGAAGGATAGATCTAAGACATAAACATGTCACCAATAAAAACTTTACTAAAAAAAGCTCCATAGGTATATGTCAGAAATTAAGAACTCAAAAGCTGAACAACATAGATTCAAAAAGGCAAATGACTGCAATGTCAATATTGTGTTCTGAATTAAAAATAACCATAGTAAATTGCTAACAGAAGATGAAAGAGACGATTCAATCTATATCAGCACTGAAAAAAATATCATAGCCAAGAAGTATCCAAAGCCCTGACTCTCTAACCAAAAGTCCTAATCGGTTCTCTTTTACACTAGACAAACAGAACATTTATAATACAAGCCACAAAATCTGAACTATTAAGAGTATATCCAACTCATTAATTATATAAGAATGCCTGTCAAGTGTAGGGGAAAAATGGTTATAAGCAATTTCAATCTTTACTTGTAATGCAAAAGACTCCTGCTTTAAATATGAATTCCAAGGTAAACGCTAGGGCACAAGGGAGAGAATAATACCATCTGGGTTTAATTTGTACTGTGTGTTAAAGGCCAGTTACCCTAAACACATTTTTCTTCTCCAATTTGAATACGCAATTTCACTGTTGTGTGCTAAGGAGGAAGAATAAGCCACTAAGCACTTCTGAAAAGCAATCATGAGATTGCAAGGGCACTCTGAAAGGTGGGTAAGTGCATATGGGAACTGGCATATCTCCAATGACAACCAACAAGCAGCTGGTTTGGATTGCACTGTATTATTATGCTGAGACAACCTCACTTTCCATATAGCACAGACATGTTTTATAATCCAAAATGAATGCTAGAATACACCAAGTTTAATTCACAAGCCTGTGTCTCCCCAAAGAGTAGAAATAAATAAGCACAAGCTGCTAGAATATTTTATGCACTATTTCAAATTAACTGTTAAAGTAATGCAAGCCAAAAAGCAGGAGATACTTCAAAGCAGCTCATCATCAATGGCAACCCCTTTAAAAATCAAACTTAGAAGCAGGTGTTATTGAGCACAGGCTGTCACAAGTTTAATTTCAACCTGTGCCCTGTGTCAAAACCCTGCTGCCTGGTATGGTATTTCCCTATCCAATCTTCAGATCACGTGTGACAGGAATGCAGGTAATGTCTGAAAAAAGCCAGGTAGGGTATACCTCATGCTCTCAAGTATTTAAGTCAGAAACTAATCAGTGAAGAGTTTATCAAAGACAATCTTCTCTAATGGGGAAAGCAAATACTTGCCTGTCAGGTGTATTTGCCAAAGGTACCAGCCTTTGATACATTTGAGGTGGTTCAAACAAACAATCTTCTGCCTTTTGTAAGTTTTATTGTGCTTTTATTGGCTTGGAATACAATTTAAAGAAAATCCACCACATACTGCTACTTTCTTTTTCTCCTTCTCAGGATAACAAACAAGCTTACTTTACTCCTCCCCAAGTTTCTTGGGCCTCTTTATCTAGATACTAAATAGGGATGATGGTTGCTAAAGTAGAAGCTTAATTTTTCACCCTCTTCTGCTCCATGTATTTTTTATATTGCAGAAGCAGGCAGATTCTCCACGACTGACATTTCACACAACACTCTTGATGGACTGTTAGGGGCCCAAATTCACACTCAGCTTCATGAGTGAATGAGCCCAAGTGTCAACTGAAGCTTTTCTGCAAGTATTGCTCAAACTCAACTCTAATCTAAAAGATTAGAGCAGGTCATATTGGTTGCCTGGGATATTTCATATTCCACTTCAAGTTGCATATCATCAATAGAGATAATACATTGTTGCTCAAAAGGTTAGCAGTTGCTGGAAAGAAAATATAGCAGCCCTGTTTCCCACTCCAAGGTGAAGCCAGAAATTATATTAATTTGGTGGTCTTCACACAGATCTTAAGCATTAAGGTTACTTGTTTTGAGGTTTATATCAAGCCTTTCTTTAGAGCTCTGTAAGGAAAGGAAAAAGTCTCAGGTAACGTTTTTTCTTTTATGGTGGTTACTTTGCTTAGAGCCAGCAGACAGACAGTGGCATCTGATTCTTTGTTCTGGTTCTGAATCAGGAATTTGTGTTTGGGCAGTACTGGATACATCACCAGGGCCATCTCTAAAAGTGCATGTGGATGCCCAAAGACAGACAGTACTTTACAAGATTTTCCAAAGTAACTTTTTGCCTGAACTTCATTTCTGATACCTATTGACCAGTTTTTAGAGTAGCCAATGACTTATTAATCTTAAAGATCATAGTATTGTAATAAATAATAGTTAATAACTTACCTTGTTATAACTTCCGTGTTGTAGTCCCCTATTTTGTACCTGTTATGTCGTAAGTTCTATGTTCTAGTTCATTGTTCAGTCTGTTACTGGTTACATTTCTTATTGGGCACGAGCCTCACCGCCTCCCAAAGATGGTGACCAAAGAAGGGAGAGATGGGAGTTTATGCAAATAGGAAACATATGTGCCACACAGAGAAAAAAAGCTGCAAAAAGCTAAAACTTCCATCAAATTAGGTACTTCAAAGAACACTAAAAGACAGTGTAAGACCACCTCTCCCTAAATATCACAACTTTATTCCTTGCCATCACCTAGAAGGATAATGACCAGAATGAGACCCCTAAACATCAGCGCCTACGTGGTCTTTTGGTGTTCCTGTGAGGGTGAGAGATCCAGCTCTGCCATGCTGCAGATCTGACCTCCTCCTCTGTGTCGCCTTTGGGAGCTGCGGCGGTGTGCGCGTGACCATGCGAGCCTCCACACCCCAGCTGATTCCAATAAAGAGCTGACTTTTAATAAAGGCTGAGTCCCTACTTTTGTCAGTATGACTCCAAGTTTTGATTCCTACAAATTACTATCCTATTCCATCACAAGGCCCAGATCATTAATAAGCAAGAAAACATTCTTGGTTTGAGGAATTTTAATAAACTTTTTTAAACATCCTTGGGAAACATTGGAAATTAAAATATCATAAGAATTGCATCAATATGCAATGTACTATATGACTACAATGAGACATTTTGGATGCTATCATCAAGTGGCATACAACATAATCTGCAGTACTCTCCAAGCTTCTCTCTTTAACCACTGAAAATGAGAAAAGGGTTAAAGCTAATATCATTAATTAACGTGATTTATAACTTACACAGAGATATTAGGATTTATTTTTTAATTAAATTATTCAGTATGCAATCACTGTAAGTATAAATTTATAAAAAGAAGACTTCTGAAATTAAAATTTATCAAAATTTCAACTTCTCACAAAGGAAAAATCGGAAACTGTATCAAAAATTTGGCTAATTAAAATTTTCACAAATGTATCCCTTTAAATTCTTTATTTACCAAAAGGCATATTTAATTTAATACTTTACATTTGGAAAGAAAAAGGCACATCAAAATTAAATGTATGCATTATTTTATCATTTAGAAAACTTTAGTTTTAATTTAAAAAAAAATATATTCTTTTTATAAGTGTCTAAGCTTACCTACAGTAAGACTACTTAGGCAGCTGGTGTTGGCTGGAGGTTGTGGTTTGACTTGTTCGGATTTTTTTTGTTGGAAGAGAGTGGACAGCAGAAGTCTTTACATCACTCTGAAGCAGCAACACATCTGGATTGCCTTTGGTCTACTTTAGAGCCTACAGTCCATTGGGAATTCATCAAATGTTCCCACCCTTGCTACTGTGTCTTTTATGAACACATTTGTAAACTGTTTTGCACCCTATGAAACTCAGAGTTGTATGAGAAACCTGTCTCTTTTTGCTCATTTAAAAGATCTCCACTACTCAGGTCAGTGGCACCTGGAATAATTGAAAGTCAGTCAGTCTGATTCTATGCTTGGGCTTTCATTAAATTGTCTTTAGTGCATCAGTAATAGTAGACTATCAACTCTATGCAAAGTAAAACTCATGAATATTTCCATATTTTTTATATCCAGCCTTCAATGCCTCTTCAGTTATTAACCTTCTGCCATGCAAATATAGTTCTTCACCTTTTTACTACTGAAAATACTTGAGCATTTTGAAGGATTTTTACAGCAAATGAAGCTCCATCTTAGGTGTCTTTACAGGTACATGTGATTTTTCACAGACTGATACCTGAGTTAAGTATGAAGAAACCTGGACTGAAGGTCACGTGAAGTTTTAGAGTAGCAGGCAGAAGGACCCACAATGATGAAGAATAAGACCATGAAAAAGATTAAAATTCTCACAATTTATTTTGTTACATCGCATTTAAATTAGAATAATGCCATTAATTACCTAGCCCATGTTCCTCCTCAGTAAACTTCGTATCAACTAGTATCTTTTGTTTATTTGGGAGGGGGAAGGGGAAGGTTGGGTTTGTTTTGGTTTTTTGGGTTGCTTGTTTTTGTAGGTGGGTTTTGTTTTGGTTTTTTGTGTTCTTATTTTGATTTTTTTTGTTCTTCAGAACCTAGAGATAAGAAACTGATGGGTAAAACTAATTTTCTAAACATTTTTCTCAAACAGCTTTACTTTTCATCATTGGTTTAGCAGGTTTCCATCTCTAAAATTAAGCTTTTATCTCGAGTAAAAACAAAATATGTTGTTTTTCCTCGAAGTCCTCCCTATGATAATGGTCTCTTTACTTTTAGCAATTCTTTATCAACATAATTGTTATGAATTTAGAGATGTTATTCTAGGCTTTATCTAATTTAGGCAAGATCAAAGCAAACAGTGACTTTAAAATTGCTGGACACTTCAACAATAAATGCACTCCCACAGAAAGCCAAACATTAATTCCCAAACCAATGTATCATAAGTACAGAAAAATAGTTGTTTTAGCCTAGAGAATGAATATGAAATAATTTCAAAAAATTACGTTCAAAATATTTTATTATCTGTAATGAGGTTATCCATCTACCCATATTTTGGTTAAGATGCTTAACAAAAGTCTTGTGAAAAGGTTAACTCAGAGCAAAAGCTGCAGATTCCTGTCTGAAGGCCTTACCAGAAAACTACACTTTCCCTGTAATGCCTAGGGAGGAAAGTCTGTTCCTACTAGGTAGACAAAATATTTAATACCATGAACCATTCAAAGCACATTCTGCCTTTGGTTAGATGAGGAACAAAATAGAAATTAGCAGGTCATGCAAAATGCAGCAGAGAATCGTCTCTCAACTTGCACAGCAGAAAGCAAAATCACTTAAGATTAAAATCAGGGTTTTATTCAAAAGGATTATTAATTCCATATTTGTCCATTGATGTTTACCTTCATATCCCCTTTTGAGAAAACAGATATGTCATATTTATAGCAGAAGCTATTCACTGTTTATCAGTTGTCTAATGTTAGAAATGATGAGAGAAGCAAAAGCCAAAAGGTGTGTGATATATGAATGTAACCATATTATAGTGACAAATTATTCTTTTAGACTGTGCAAAAGACAAATATGGTCTAACTTTTGTTTCCTGCCTCTTCTTTAAAGATTTTTGCCTCCAGCTGAGACTAAAATACATGCTTTCTCAATTCCTGTCACTGGTGCATGGGAGGATTAACTCATTGCATTTTGCAAACTCTTTTGTTAAAAAGCACTTTTTCCCATATTTTTGAAGAAGTATCAAGTGACCAAAGAAATTAAATTGTCATAATACATTGATTTCACCAAAGCATCAACAAAGTATTCTGGAAAGGTACTTTTGCAGGTGAAAGAAGAAATACTTTTGATCTTTTTCCTTACTCTTGCATTAAAGTAAGGTATATATGGCATATATTTAAATCATGTTGGTCTTGATTTGACCTCCCAAAACCAGAAGATAAGCTTCCAAACCATGCTCATATCTTTTGCAGTTTTTTTAGGCCCAAAGTCCTGGCTGGAACTGTGGCTAGGTAAGTAACAACAACAAAAGAAATTGGGGACCATTTGATAACAGAAAAATGTGAACATAGTTTAGATTTCTGAATTCTCTATATTCTAGACTGAAAAGAGCAAGCTGCATTACAGCCAGCCTGTGAGACACAGCATTCTCTGAGGCTTGTTATACATACTGGGAAACTCAAACCAATTATAGAACATGGTTGTGAATTTTGACACTAGAGGCCCAATTTTCTTACACTAACACCTTGAAGAAAAGAGAGATGGAAATCAGAGCAGGCTAACAAATGGTTTAATATGCTAGTAAAAAAATCTGCAAATTGATTCCAATGTGTTCAGGATCCTTAAGCACACAAGCAACAGCACAAGGTACAAATCAGTTCAGGACAGTAGCTTCATAACACATATTTTGTGGATGTATTTTACCATATTCCATGGGGCTTGAAGGTAGAATGATTATTTATTTCCCTAGAGAACAAAAAAAAAAAAACAAAAAAAACCCCACCATTATGACATGAAAATATGGAGATTTTAATAAATTTGTATACCTGAAGCTGAATAGAACATTTTTCTTTCTGATAGACTTACAAGTTGGATAGATGAGAATGTTTGATTCACAGGTGTAAATTATATAGGATTCCTGTTTCTGACACAGGTCAGGGCAACTAGCATCACAAGCAAACTCCTCGTCAGTCTGTTTGGATTCATGGTTTTCTAGAAGAAGTAAAACTTGAGATTAAAGTTAATATTTAAGTAAGCGACTTAATGCCAGCAGAAGAAAATTGCAAATATTTTTATTTGCAAATTGCAAATATTTTCATCTGTATGAATGATAGGTCAAATCTTTTCTAATGTAGGATAGCTAAAGTGATAAATATCAGTCAAAAGTGCAATCTCCAGTTTTGAGAGACACCTAGTTTTTAATACCAGAAAATGTGGTGTGCCCAAACTCTAGCTGTTAGTTCTATATTCATTGGAGAAAATAAAATCTTGGAGGGGATGGTAAGGGTCTATGATGGTTTTATTGTTAGTGGGAGGAGATAGAGATTTGGAGTGTTTCAGGTCCTTCAACGTTCTTTTTTTAAAAAAAAATAAAATTCCAATGCAAAGAAAGCCAGTGTCAGCCATTATTAATTCTTAAAAAGAACATAGGAAGCGATATCAAAAAATTGCACAATCAGATGCAGAATTCAAACAACTTAAGTGATATTCAAGTGCATAAACCGTGGCACTAACCAGGAAAATACATATCCAAATTTTAGAATAGCTCAGATTTTTTTTAGAAGAAGTGATATTAGTAAATGACATGTGGGATCCAGCTGTAGGTACAATTTTACAAAAGAAGTTACCATGTGATCTGCTTCTTATTTTGTACTTTTCCTTTCATTTTTTGGGAATCAAAACTAGTTATATGTCTGACATTCATGGATAATTTTTATCATTTGGCTTGAAAGGGGCCGAAGAGAGGAATAGATAACAATCAATCATTGTATAGTGGTGTCTGGGTTTTGTTTTGGTAATAGGGTGATAATCATCAAAAAGGCACAACAACATCTACTGACATTTCTCAGAATGTCTGAGCAAGTCATGATGTCAAATGAAACAGTGAGATGCAAATACAGAAGATACAGAAGATCCCAATATTTTGAGATCCACACTCAGATTAAACTTTCTGGCTGTGTTTCATCTCTTGAAGCACTGCTACTGAGAGAAAAGGCTTCTGACTTAAGTTTCTCTGCCCTAAGAATACCACAGGTAATGTACAACATATCAGGTTCCTAAAGTATACAGAGAAAATTGTGGTTAAATGAAATTTGCTTCTTTCCAGCCTCCTCCCCCCAAAAAGCAAAAATGTGTATGTATTGTCCTGAACAAAATAAACAGACTGTGAACATGTCCAAAGAGCTACTTAACTGAAAAAATAATTTCTACCCAGACTCTAAAGTGCAAATCAAAGGACATGGGCTGCCTGTATGGATCAGTGTTGATAATTCAGATCTTTATGGTTCTGCCGTACTAGCAAAGATTGAAAAGAAAGGGTGGAAAGATGGTGCTGCACTTCTACAGCCAGTCTTTGCATCACTCCAGGCAGAATTCACCTGTCTTTTTTACCACCTGTCTTTGGTAACCAAGCATCCACATTTTTTCCATCCATAGCAAAAGAGAGCTTATGCCTTACTCGTACTTGTCTGGTGCGCTACTGGGACAAGACGAAGAAAGCTTTGGATAGAAACAGAAGAGAAGAAATTGCAAAGTAGGAAAACCAGTTCTGAAATTACTGTGTATCAAAAACAATTTTAAAAGGGCTTAATCAGGAGTAAGGCTAGTATACCAAAGTTCTCTTTCACTGTGAAAGTATTACAATTCCAGGTAGCTTCATGTGCTCCCAAAATTTCGTATGTTCTTTTTTTTTATTTTCTTCTTTTTTTCTCTTTGTTTTTTTTCTTTTTGTTTGTTTTTTTAAAAGCCCACAGCTTTTCCCCAAGTACTTTTTGTCTCATCAGAGACTCTTGAATTAAGAAACACTCATTAAAGAGAATTGTAATGTAATGCATCTTAAAAGCTGGGCTAGAAAGATGCTATATATATGTGTTTTAAAAGAGAGATTTTTAGATGTGTTGTGTCACTGCATTCCTCTTCCTGATTTAAATAATCATACCTACCTTACTTTAATGTTCTGTGGAAATTTAAGCCAAAATATTTTACAATGGCCTTAGCTATCCAGCTTATCCTGCTGTTCACCTAGCATTCTTTACATAAAAGTTGCTAGGCTTTTCTAATTATCAAATGCAAACAGTATTGACAGCAGCAGCATCATCTATTACTGTATCTTTATTCTCATGCTCAGCTACAACTGAGGCATTTTTAAGGCCAAGAGAATGTGATAATTATGCCTGGTACAACCTTATTCTTACTACATGTTTAACATGTCAACAAAAGAGCACAGCACAGTTAAATTAGCGTATGTGAAAAATGAAGGTGTCTAATAATTATTGTCTGTTCCCTTCAATTTTAATCAGATATCTGAATATTAAGTTCCTAACATTACAGTTTACTACCTTTGTCTGGATCATGAACTCCCATTATGTTCAAAGTGAAGGATGCCTCCTGTAAATACATTGGAAATTCTGTATACATACATAAGTACTTCAATGCAGGATCACTTGCAGGACTTTCCAGTCATACCAGTTGGAGTTGCCCAGGTCTTGGCAGGGGTCTACTGACTCTCTGGCCATCAAAACATTGGCCAGAAGTGAGGGATGAGGCAAAAAAGGGTGAGAAGTGGCCTTGTGAGCCCCAAGAGGAGAATGGGAAGAGGGACAGGAAGATTCTGGCTGCCAGATTCCTCTGGAGGGTCCCAGTCCCATGGAGAGGAGCCCACACTAAAGCAGGGAAACAGAGACACCAGGTGAAGCAGAGAATACAATGACCCCACCATTCCCCACCCCACTCTGCTGCTCAGTCAAGAGGTAAAAGAGTCAGGAGAGAAAGAATGAAGTTAAGACTGGAAAAAAAAAGATGAACTGAGGTAAGGGGAAAGGCATTTTATGTTGTTAGGTTTCATTTCTTTGCAACATCCACCTCTATTTTAATTGGCAATAAAATAAACTCGTTTTCCCAAGTCAAATATGTTTTTGCCCATGAGGTAGTTGACAACTGATCTCTCTGTGTGAATTTTGACCCACAACCATCTTTCATCTCCAGAGGGGTGGGGATGCATAGCAGCTGGCCAGGGCCAACCACCTAGCTTCTAATCAGAGATCTGATTGCACTGCTTTTCGGAGACACCAAGGACATTCACACCAATGGTATTGACTAAATGAAGTGTAAAGGCATTAAGTGTTGGGGTTTTTACAGATCTATTTGAGGAGAACTAAAGAAAACCAAATTAATTTGTAAGATGAATGCTACAAAGTTAAATTTGAAGTTTTCTACTTCCAGTTTTACCTGCCTGTCCTCAGTATAATATTCACACCCAGAACAAATCTGTGAAGGTCTGGATTTCATCTCTTTGTGACACAGCCCCTTGGGATCCCACTGAAAGGAAACATGGGATTATAGTGGAAGATGTCCCTGCCTGTGGAAGGGAGGAAGGGACTAGGTGATCGTTAAAGTCCCTTTCAACGCAAACCATTCTATGATCCAGACAGCTGTCCTCCTCTATGAAAGAAATAGGGAAGAGACACCAAAGGAGACACCAAATATGCTGTCCTCTCAGGAAACAAAAAACACTGACAAAAGGCCTGATCTTAGAGGGCCTCCACTTGCCCTTTAATGAGCACAGAGGAGCTGCCTAAATAGCTGTATGTCAGGAGAGGAAAGACCTCACAGAGAAGCAAGGAGAAGGTTTTTACTTGCCTGTTCTAGGCAGCAGTTCTTCAGATTTGAGCTTGGGCTGCAAATCTAATATCCAACACCAATGCCTGAAACCAATGGCAGAATTGGAGGATTCGCTACTCATTTCTATGGCAAGCAACTTGTGATGTGAACTTTTCATAGTAAGTATGGTAACTACCCTGAATTCAGATGCTATTCTACATCTCTTAAATTGTCATTCTTGGCATATATGCATCGGCAGCAACAACATAAATCATACTGCTAAGATGAAAGTCTCTTTACGTCTGCATTTTCAAAAGTGTGCAGGAAAGTTTAAAGGTACTGTGTTGTCAATCACCATAAACACAGTGATAATGCAGCTTTGCAATAAGACAGTCTTCACATGTTGGCCTCCAACAGGATTTGAAGGTTTTCATCAAACCTCAAATGACTTCTCAATGTGCTGAAGACACTACGCCTTGTCCTTTTATAGATGAGTAGATTACACAGAGTTATTCTGGATAAGAGGTAGCAAAGTAAAGATCAGCAAAAAGCTTGAAGCAAAAAGTAAAATGTTTTAATCCTTTAATTCAGCTATGAATGAAGAACAGCCAGTTAGGATAAGGAAAATATCCTATAATATAAATTTTAAGATCATATGCCAAGTAAAATGGCGCTTTTCAAGTTGTTTTTTTTCTCTCCCACTTCTGAATCCATAAATGATATTTCAAAATCACATATGTATAATTAAGATCTTTAGTTCACAGAAAAATGAATTCAAAAGGTATTGAAAACAAATAGGAAATAATCAATACAGGTGAAATTCAAGTAAAAAAGACAATGAAAAAAATTAAAATAATTTATGCAATGAACCTCTAATTTTCCTCAATAAATTCTCCTGAAATTAAAAAGAAACAGAATTTGTATCTATTAATAGCTTCCTGAATTGAAAAAAAAAAATCTATATACTCTTCTTTACTTTTGTTCACTTTACTTTCCAGATTAATTTTATTAAGGCACCCTTAATTTAATTTATAAAGTTAACTTTTATGCTCAATGCAGTTTGCCAGGACAGTAGGTTGAGTTTGTGAAGAATTAATTTTCTCTTATAAATGAATGAACAAGATCGGAGGAAGATATAATGAATGATTAAGTGATTGCAGTTAACCAAAAAGTTTCATTTAATTCCCTTATGGAGAATGATGGAATATCATTTTATTGAAATCCATTAGCCTAATGAGAAGATATTCTATGCTTGATCTTAGCAAAAAGGCCAGTGAGGATATTTTAATGACTTACTGCTTCTGCTTAATAGGGAGATTTCATAATTACTGAAACAACATCTGTTTGATTAATGAGCCTTTTCCAGCATCCATGCATCTTCTTTTAGTTTGGCTGATAAAATACACTTGGAAGCACATGCACATAGGTGTTTTTCTTCCTGTATATGCGTACCAGTAAAATATTATTGAGAAAAAATAGGAATTACCTCAAATAGGGCAGTATAATTCTGATTTTCCTTATTATAAGTAAAAGTTTGCAATTTTCCCCTCCATTTCTCTTATACAGAAAAATGAATTTTGCAATAAACATTTAAGTAAAACTTGCAGTGAATTTTATGGCCCATCTCATAGATACCGTATGATGGCTTGCAATCAAGTAGGAAAAAAACAATCAATCAACAGGAAATATAAAAAGAAAGGCCCACTAATGCTGTGAAATTATAAATGCAGTACCCACACATATTATCCATTTATGAAAATGACTGCAATTATTTTCAGGTTTGTTTCCACAGGTTGCTCAAAGACTATGAAATTGTGGTGACTTATGCCAAAATTCCCCCAAATAATTTCATCCAAAGGTCCATCATGCGATATTTGAAGCTTAGAAATCAAAAATGAAGACCAGTGGATTAATTTGTCATGTGTTATCTGTTCTGCTGTTTCTTATATGATATTAAAACACAGTTGTCAATCTGTTTGCTTGATACTCTCTAAGCCAGCTATTTCTGAGACACATTTCTTGAATTCTTGTTATTTCTCAGCTAATGTCTCATCATCAATATGAATACTCCCTTTTTTTAGTGTTGATAATGGCAAAATACATGTGTTCAAAACATTCAGGGAAGAAACATACCGTACTTCAGTATAGGCAACAATAAGGCACAGAAAAATCAAACTTATGCACCACTTACGAGAATTTTTCTACTCACTTGAAGATCCATTTAGCGTTTGTTTAATGATTAGGAAAGAAAATGCTTACCACGGAGCAATATGCAGGGTATTGCCTACAAAATATAATTTCTAGGTGACAACTCATGAAGCCTATGCTCCTATTTTTTACCCTAGAAACAATGTCAATAGTTGTTTGGTACTTTGGAAACTTATTGCACCCTCAGAAGAAATGCCAAGAACACAACACACACCTTTTCCAGAATTTCAAGATGACAGAAGCATACACCAGTTAAGCCATGCTCAGGTCACCACTGTTTCAAGTTTGTTCAAAATTTGAAATGGTTATAGAAATATTTTCTGAAGAGCCCTAGGGGCTGTTGGATAAACATATGTCAAAATCGCCAGTAAAAACTTTTGCCATTAAAATGTCTGATTTTTTGCTATCCCCATATAAAACAAGAAATAATTTTTTTATTGCAATGGGAAGACTTCTCTGTTCCTTGTAGGTGTCTGTGTGCATTCGTGTTTAGAGGTAATGGTCAGCTACTGGTCATAAAATAATTTAAAGTTATGTAAATGTATAAAGAGACTTACTATTTTCTATGGTCTTTTGATAGTGCTGGCTGAAGACTGTTTTACCTGAAAAAATTAGAGCTTGGGATTGCAATTTCAACTGAGGTAAATCAGTCTTCACCAATCAATTTCCTTTTGTGACCAAATGTGCTAGTGTATTGACTGAGAGACAAATTTTGTGCAGCATTTCACAATTAGAAATAAATAGAAATTCCAAGTTAAAATAAAACAATATGGGAGACAGCCTAACTTTTATGCTTCTATTTTGTCAAGAGAAAATGCTTAGCCTCAACAGGTGCCTCCCAAAACACACTACCTCTTCAATGATTATTGTTGGGGGTTGAATTGTCCCTTTTCTTTCTGTGGAATTTTTCCCATTGTTGTGCTGAGTATTTGGGTCTACACCCATGAGCTCAGTTAACATTTTTCTCTCGAAGGGGGGGGATTAGAGGGGCAACACCGGAAAAGAAGAGCTGAGGTGAGGCTGGTGTTCTGCTGCCGCTCGCTTGTGCACCGCTCGCTTGCTCGTCCACCTGGGAGGAGGAGGTTCGTCTCTCTCTCGGCTCTGCCACACTGAGGTGGGAGCTGCTTTTCCCTGACTCTGGGATCCCGCATCCTCCTGCTCAGACATTCTCCCGCATCTCCTACCGACTTCAACACGTCCTCTTGGAGCATCAGGACTGCGCCAGGACCTGTGAGTGGCTTCTCCCCTCTGCCCTTTCCCCCTTTGGGACACAGACGCCATTCCCCGCAGCGTCCCTCCAGCCACGTGGGACCCACCGCCTCTTCCGTGCTTGCTGGAACATCAGAGGCGTAACCACCACACAAAGGAAGGGGTCCACAACCAGAACTGTTTACTGTTTACGGGGCTTCCTGCTCTGTTGCTGTTGATCTTGCCGTTATTGTTGTGTTTCTGTTTCTCTTTATATATATATATATCAGTAAAGGACTGTTATTCCTACCCCCATATCTCTGCCTGAGAGCTCTTTAATTTCGAAAATCATAGTAAAGGGAAGAAGGGAAAAAGGGGGGTTTATACTCTCCTTTAAAAGGGAGGCTCTTGTCCCTTCTAGCAGATACCTGTCTTTTCAAACCAAGACAATTATATAAGAGATTTCCCTTGGAGATATTTCCCTGTTGCAAAAAAGCTGAATTAATTGCTGCCAGCTTCTGGCCTAAGTTTATGAGTGGGAATGCTGTATGTTTGGGATAGTGCTCTCTGCAGCCATATTGAAAGATGGACATGAAGAATTCTGAATTCCAAAACCAAATAATAGTAATTGGTTTCAGGAGAAGACAGCAGTTTATCTGAAGTGTAATGAGAACAGGTTTGGGCCTAGTGCCAATGCTACATTTTGCCGGCATGATTTCATAGCAATTAATTCGCGATCCTTGTCCTTTTCAGCTCTGAACAGTCTTATGAGAATTTGTTGTATTGCCTGTGGATAAAAGAAAATTACTTCTGTGTAACGGAAAATGGAAGGCAGAACAGGTATAAGCAGGAAACAGACCAACAATAATTGAACTAATAAGCTCAGAATATTACCATTAATACAGTTATACCCCTTAGGTTTAGAGGCACCAAATAATAATTCATATTTATTAAGTCTCATGAAATCACTATTCTGTTTCAAAAGCATGAAGATGTGATTTTGTCACAGACAATACCTTTGCAAGCAGAGCAAAAGAAAATCACTGAAAAAGCGAGGGATAAGTTATCAACAGAAAAATATTTATGCGTAGGGGTTGGATAACCCCAAAAAGTTAAAACTTCCAAGATATTAACTAACTATCCTAGAGAGTTCAGTACGTTACTTCCAGAGATGCCTGGCATGATAAAATATCTGCTGATATAACCTCTGTTTGAAAAACATAATAAAAAACTGCAAACAAACTAGGCATTAAGATTCACATTCTCTATGGAGAGGACACAGAAGAGACCAATAGGGCATACTTGCAAATGAGTTACAACTGCAACAGGATTCCCAGCTGGACAATTTTTCCTTGTAATTATGACATAATTAAGCCACAAGATTGTTCCATTGGCCAAAGAGGATCTGAAGGACTTGGGACTCACAAGACAGATAGCTGAGCTTCACCACGATTGCTTTCTAAAAAAACTGAGAACTAAAAATCACAAGAAGATTAAAAACTTTGCCTCTTGCAAGATGTGGAGAAAGGCTGAAATGGATAAAGTATTATTAACTAGAAATCTGCCAAAGAGTAGAAGAGAAGTTAAAAAGATGGGTAAAAAGAAAAAGGATAAGATGGCAAAAGAGAAAGAGAAAAAACAACTCTATCAAGAACTTAGTGTACTGCTTGAAAGCCAGAGCCAGGCTTTCTCCCCAGGTCATTAGCTTTCATAAATCAAAAATAAAATTTCAAAAATACATAATTCACTGATACTTTATCCATGTTATGTGCTCATGATTCATTACAGTCAGCTGTAAGAACCAGTTTTCATCCTTTTTGCCCTTGAGAGCATGCATATAAAATGAGCAAAAGCTCTCTCTAGTGACACTTGTTCAAGCCAAGGAATGAAAGCATGTTAATGGAAACATTAGTAGAGCTCAACTTTCATAGAAGTTAGACAACAATTCAGTATTTAGTAGCAAGTAATTTACATGGCCGAAAAAAACCCCAACAAAACACTATAAATTAATTTTTTATAATAGTAGTTTTTCTGAAAATATACCTAATTCTACATTCTTTTTGCCCACATGATACTGTAATATTTTTATATCATGTAATCTTTCTCTTATTAGGCACTACTTTTTACATAATGGTGAAAACTGACAGCTCGTATGAAAGAAATAATGCAGAAAGAAGAATTTTAAAAACTGTTAGAGAAAGCATGAGCAAGATGAGTATGGAATTTTTTGTTTTGTTCCATGGTCTCTGTACCAATAGCAAGTTAATAAACCCAGCACTGTTCACAATCCACAAACATAACATAGGGAAAGTGATTCTTCTTAGGATACTGTTGGAAAGAAAAAGAAAAAAAATACACCATTAAACACTGCACTGGTGATTAAGTGCCGGTCAGAAGACTGATGCAAACTCAGTTGCATATGAAAGTTGAAGTGAAAACAACATTTTTTAAAAATCAGTTCTGGAAAGCTGGACTGAAAAGTTTAGAAATAAAATCAGAAGTGGTTATTAGTAAAATAATCCCCAGAAATGGATCAAATGGGAGTAGAAGTGTTGAGGAAAAAGGGTGGGGAGAATTATAATAATAAAATAGTCAATGAGATACGTGCTCAAACTAGAACAGAAAGCAAAGGCACAAAACTGATTAAAGAGCAAAGGGGAGCAGAGACATTTTAGTGAAAGAAACTTACACATGATATGAATCAACGAAACAGAGAACCCCAGTGGAATATAAGTTACAGTCATAAGAGAAAATTACTTAATAAATGTACTTTGATAGGTCCATAAATTTCTGCACTACAGAAGAGTCAACAGTTTTACTTCTTTATTTAAGAAAAACAAATGTTTGTTTTGATTTGATGGAATCAATATGGGGGTTTTGGAAAGTGAGAGGCCACTGGGACAATTAAGAGTAAGAGTTAAAAATTATCCAAAGAATATCACAAGCTCAAGAATGCCAACCCACCAATATTTGTGTGATTAATAATACTTTAAGAAGCAAAACAAAGACAGAAGCTTGGACTGTGCAACTCTTGTAATGAGAGGCAGAGCTCCCCCTTAGTGGGAGCCCAAACCCAGGCAGAAGTACAACAATGGCTACAAATGGAAATACAGAAAAGAAGAAGAAATCTCGAAAACTGAGCAGACCTATATCAAAACACTTTTAAGACAGCAAATTAGTTTGCCTTTACACTGTCTGCAAACACTATTGTCTTTATCAAGCAGAGAAATGCTTCTTATTTAAAGCTCTATCACTTTCAATTGGTAACAAATGTTAGAGAACAGAAAAGCCAACAACACCCCTGAAATGTCCTATCTTCTTTTTTAAAAAAAAAAAAATCTTAGAGTATATTGTTGGAGTTTTTTTCACATGTCTTTGGTTTTCAAAGGGCAATGAAAAAGTTTTTGCTCTTTCTGGATCTTTCAGTTCTAATGCGTTTACTAATCATCTGTTTTGCTACAACCCACCTGCTAATTCATCTGGGTTAATTTATTTTGATAATGAAAAGAATACATAGTCAGCAAAGATCCAAATCCTTAAGTTTTTTAGAAGTCCCTAATTAGCTGCTTAATGAAAGAGCTGTTTCTAACATTTTATCTGTAATTTAGCAGGAAAAAAAAAACAACAAACCAAACAGGGTACTTTGGAAGAAAATATTTAAACAACCCCCTCACTATTTCTCTAACAAACCTAGAATCCACAAGCAGACATTTTAAGTGTCAGGTGCCAGAAATTTTATATGACAGAGTACAACACTCTTTATACCTATACATCAAGCAACAAGAGACCCTCTCCAGAGAAATTATAATTTATGGTATTATGAGACAGACTGCTCCAAAGCAGAGCCCTTCAACCATCAAGGCTAAATAGTGACATTGTCTTTATAATACTGCATCTGCACATTTGCTCAAATCATAATTGTCCCTAAACACAGGACACCTACAAATGGCCTGTCCTTTGGTAGACTATCAATTCTCAACATCAGTAGTCATCAATAACCAGCTTTGGCAGAACAAGCAAAGCTCCACTTACTTTCCAAATTACAGAAAGACACTTATCCTTGTACTGGCAATGAAATTTTATGTTACTGACATAAGCTATTTCTCAATAGAATTCACAATTCACGATGGCAAAAGTGAACAAATTACATGGAGACTTATCTCAGGAAGCTAAATACCATATGTTTCAAGATTTGCCTAAATATGACTGAAATGGGAAGAAAAAAAAAGCTTAAGTTTGGACACAGGAATCTCTTTAATAGCAGAGTTTGTATCAGCAAAATGAGGTATTTTCATGAGGCCTGAAGAGATTTTATGTATAAATGGTTGCAAAGGCAAGCATGGAAAAGACCTTTGGGATAAAAGCCCTCAGTGATCTTATCAAAAACACTAATGTCCCACGCCAGTAACTACATTTAGTGTGAGCCAAGACGTGCAGCCTACCATTTGCAACAAACAGAACTCAAACACTTCAATTAGAAATTAGAAAGTTGCCATGCAAAACAGCCAATTCCATTTCATTCACTTTGACTTATCTGTGACAGCAGTAATACACAGTATTTTAATCACTGCAGAAGAATGAGCTAATTCCACCTTTTTGCTGCCAACAAATCTTCAAAGAAGGGGAAGAAACAAGCCCGAATTGGAACAAACTACAAACAAAGCAGGTTGAAAAATAAATGAGATTAAAGATTAGCCTGATTTAAGTATAATTATAGTCCAAAACCAGTAAAAAATTGTACCTTCTTAATAAGGTTTAGTATGCTTCCTTTGTAGTTTTCGTTTCTAGAAGCATTGCAACCAAGAGCAATAAAATATGACCAGGATCAATGTTTAATTTATGCAATATGTTGTAGAAACATTAACAGAGCCCAGTTTTAATAAGATTGTTATGAACTAAGTTTAAGCAAGGTTTGGGGTTTTTTTCCCTGAAAAAAACCGCCAAAAAAAAGGCAGTGGGATAGCAAACACTCTAATTCAGACTTCAAATTTTCTATTCTTAGTAGGATATTTGAGCCAAAAAGTCATCCAGCTGAATACTGAAAGCTCTGGCAAGCAAAAAATAACTTCTCCAGTTTCACACAACTATATAAAATTCAGCACAGGGAAAACAAAAAACAAAATAACAACAAAAACCACCCACAGTTTACTTTAATCCTATTACACAATTTCTGCAACACTTATTGGAAGTGTACAGGAAGTAAAGCATGTGCCTAATTTCAGTTGTAGTCCAAAGTAAGATATTCTCTAGAAACACTGAATTTGCTTGTTATGAAAAGCTGTTAAAGCACCAGTGCTTCATTTCAACTTTGAATTAGCATGTCAGAGCTCTTTAGTAAGGTTTATTTAAATTAAAACTATGTTCTGATTTGACACATCACTACCTTTTAAAATGTGTTGCCTTTTGATAACAAACCTGCATTTATAACTCTGCTTTTTATCCAAAATCCCAGTCTCTACTAAATGATCATGCATGTTATTTATACATAAACAACCTCACTATCCCCAGCAAAGCAGAGCCACGGGAGGAGTAAAACACAGCAGCTGCTCAGCAGAGCACAGCACCACTACAGGTTAGGAGAGGAAGGGAGGAGGAATTTTAAGTTTGCTTTGCCTTATAAATAATTAAGGAGAGAGAGTAAAGATTATCAGACACATTTAGTTTTTGAAGAAATTTACATAGATTATTTTATTAGCACCACATAGTACATGGGGAAAAAAGCAACAAACTAAGTAGTTTTCCTTATTCCCAAATAGTTTTCCTTATTCCCAAGGAAATAACTAAATATGCACAACTTCCTAAAGGTAGATAAATAATCAAAGGATGTCATAAAAATTGTACTAGCAGTCATTTCTCTCTCTCTGTATTTCAGAGGAATCACTTCAAGCAGCTCTGTCACTTAGCAACTTCTATTCAATGGGCTGAAAAACAGTTCTCAGGTACACGATCTGTGGTCACATCCATGCCTTATAAATGGGTATCTTACACAACAGAAATCAAGTCACCAAATGCAACACAGGACACTTGGTGTCATGTGCTTTAGCAAGCAAAACATGCCACAAATCTTGCTTTCTGAATGACTATAAGGAATATGACTTCATGAATAGAATCTCAATTTCACTTTTCAGTCAGAACAGTTATCTGCATTTCTCACACAAAAGCAGTTTCCCAGTTGAATAGGATTTCTAATGCAATATTTTGAAGAAGGAAATAAGGATTTTTTGTAAGTGCACAGTACTAAAAAAGTGTAATTTTCCTTCTTTACCCTTCCTGATCATATCAGAGAAAGTAATTCTATTTTATTCTACACTGATTTTTATACCATCTTATGACTATGTCATATCAAGCAGCACTATTATAACAATCCTCACTAGCATTTTTTTTTTGTTCTTCCCCTAAGAAAAAAAACCAACCAAACCTCTAATCAGAAAAAAACTCAACTGAAAAAAAAACCCAACCACCACCAAAAAATAACCACACAAAAGCTCCAAAAGAAGGAAAACCTAATAAAACAGGATGAGCCTAGTTTGTCTTTTCTCTTGGTAAAATTTTGATTTCACTCAAGAAATGAGCCTTAAAAAAAACCCTGGCAAATAAGAAGCTGAGAGCAGAAGGGAGATATTTGGTATTAATGCCATGGTTCACCGATTAGCAGCGCATAATCGATGAGAGAATATGCCATGTGGTGGGATACTCTCTGTCATGCTATGCCACTGCTAATGAGAGGACTGCTTCTTTCAGTAACACTACATTATTGACTTGGACTATAGTGTAAGAAAGATCAAACCAGCTCAATTAGGATGCTCATTTGTATGCAGGCTGCACCATCCAGGGTTCAGTTACGAGCACTTTGCTCCTGAGGATAACAAAATATTTGTGCATAATGTATCTTTTCATCCTTTAAATTGTAAAGGTCATTGGATGGGAAGGTACTGCTTTTCTAACTGCTATTCTTCTAGAGCTATTTCATTTTAATCCCCATGCATCTATCATAAGCTATTGATTTAGGAAAGCAAGGTTGTTGTGAAAGAGGAGTTGCTGTTTCTAAATCTCCCTCCCACTACTTATATCCAAAGCCATAGTAGCAGACACATCATCACCTATTGGAAATAAATATGGACTAACTCACAAACCTGGTAGTAATTTTTTACCCATAATTACCTCTGGGAGAAGTGAATTAATAGGTGCTTAAATTCATTAGGAATAATCTTCTTGGCTCTGTTTTGCCTGATCTTAAAGGTCAATGAACACCTTTTCTGATTAGAAACATATTCCTTCATATCCACATAGTATTTGGTAAGGAACACCTTTTCTGATTAGGAACATATTCCTTCATATCCACATAGTATTTGGTAGGATCAAAATTAAATCCCCATTAATAAAAAAAAACATTTTTCTAAAAGACTCCTTATTTACTGTTCAGTTGAGGTGTGCAAATATTTGGGAGGAGAGCATTGTTTCATAGACTGAGTGAAGATTATTACCTAAAGCGTATTTTGAAATATTTATCTGAGTTACCCTCGTATGAAAAATACACTACTCACTATAAAACAAGCTGTTACATATTTTGGGGTGGTAGACCTTATGTAAACACACACTATTTACTCAGATGTGCAGGTTGAGGGCATCTTTTGTTCTCCATCAAGGGGCTGTGGGCATGAGTTCAAATAGCCTTGCTGCCTATTTCAGAGGCAGAACTCAAACTTCAGAGAAGTATATTAAACCTTCCCATCCGGACAAGACACAAAGCCTCTCATGGCATTTCTAGAATGGGACTGCTCATGTAATTCCAGACCCATGACTAGTCTCACCCCTGTTGGTTGTGCCATGGATACACAGAAAAAGGTGAGCCAACCTACAATCTCCTACTAGCAAAGGCTTTCTAGCCCTGGAAGCAGCTCAGAGTGGGCCAAGTCAAGCTTGCTGGTGGGATTTTTCTTAGTACAAGTTTAATCAGCCATCAGTACACCTTTTCTTATAGCATCAAAGTCACAGGGAAATAGAGGGCCCAACAAAAACTTTTGTAAGTGGTATTGCTACATGCTTACCAGTGGGATATTTCCAGAGTGAATAAAAAATAAAGGGAGAATTTTCCTTCCAATATGCAATTTTGTTTTTTGGTACTTGCTATTCAAGCACCTTCTTGAAGCCACAAGTTTCTAGACATATCGTCCTGGTGTTTATTGACAAGTGTTTTGTCTCCGCCTAAAACATCCTCAAAAAAGAATCTGTGTCTTTTTGCACCAGTGCCTCAACATCATAGTCCGTAGCGCTCTACTTCTTGAAAAGTCAGCCTGGAAGTCTGATCCTAAGTAATTTCTTGCAAAAGAATCCCATATGGTTGGATGTTACAGTGAAATTAGAAATAAGCAGACTAAGCATTTCCTTATTGGGAGCACTACTTGAAAGGACACATGCACAGGCTGATCTGTGGGAAGGAGTCATCCCCTTAAATAGGTCTTTAAGCAGATTTTTGCTGACACTTGGAATTTACATCTATGATTATTCTCAGTAATCGGATGAGAAAATCCCTGTTACGAAATAACAGCTGCATAATGTAAATAAGTTATATAGCAATAAAGCATGATGAGACTAATTATGGAGTTCAGTAATTTCTGTAATAAAGCAAGAAATAATGCCCATTCTTCTATTTTAAGTGAATTTGAAAAGTAGAATATGGTTCACAGCATGTATACCAAGTATAACAGGTATTAGATAAGACAAGAATATTGGCAAGACGGAAGTGAAAGTAGATAAAAATTCTTGAAATACCACTTCATATTTCCTGGGACGGATTAATTATCCTGTCTCCTTCAAGACCAGAGATAGCTGGGGTCTGAAGACCATTTAAATAAATGAGACTTTCAATTTAAGATTCTCTTTAGGCTCCCTGGATGTTGTTATCAATAAAATACACTTTTATTTACAATATATTTATTTCACTATTTCATCTATCTTATTAAGTTTATGCACCTATATTTTAATACTATAAAATTG
>VZTT01053192.1:15036-25440 GCA_013400855.1 Buphagus erythrorhynchus
AAGGATTTCTTCCTAATGTCTAATCTTAACCTATTCTAAACCTGCCCTTTGTAAATTTAAAGCCATTAACTCCTGTTCTGTCCCTCTATGGCCTTGTCAAAAGTCCCTCTCTAGCTTTCCTGTAGCGCGTTTAGGTACCAGAAGGTGCTGTATGATCTCAGTTATGCTGTTGTTGTCAATTTATTGACACTTAAATTCCTGAAATGTGCCCAACTTTGTGTAGCAATAAAAACTAAATGGTAAATCCCCACACCTCCTTGTTCTGGTAGAAGTAGCTCCTAGGTGCCCCATACTATGGTTACAGAAACAGCCTGAGCTGTTTCACTGCTTCATCTTAATACAGGCGTGCACGTGAGCTGGGAAGTGCCACATCAAAATAAATAGAGATATTAAAAAAAGAAGCGTTGGGCAGAATTTATCAGCACATTTAACTAGAATTTTAGTGTGTTGTGAATCAAATTGTGAGCTAGATGGAAAAGTTCCTTTTAAACTTTTTTTATTCAATGCAGACAGTGAAGCCTAGAGGGCTATTTATCTGACCCTGAGATAGACACCTGCGTTTGACCAGCCAAATGGCTTTCTAGACTCCACCGACTGTGCTGATTAGGTCTCCTCTGACTGTAATTGAAGTGTAGAAAGACACCTGCCTCTCCTGTGGAGGTCTAATTTCAGGTGTCTGAATCTGGCCCTTTATCCACCCTTCCTTACTAGAGCTGAAATAAAACTACACACTTCAGAAGAAAACAAAATGATTTATACTTCACCATGGCTCCTGCTATTTTTTTCTGACTCCACATCGTGGTCAGTGTCCCACTCAAATCATGAAGATGGGGGATTTTTAACCCTGTTCTAGTTGCTGGTTTATTTGAGAATTTACCTTTGATGCTGCTAACCTTTCCTTGCTGCCTTTGCTCACATTCAGATTGCCTGAGATATACCAGGCTTCTCTACAGCATCCGCAGATTTGGCAATAGGATTAGAGTACAAGCTGGAACCAGTCCAGATATTAGCAGCTAAAATATATGATGAAACTTTGATCACTGCCAGTGACTGCCATTGCTCTCCTAGTGGCAGCTTTACAACAGACCTAAACATTTTGCTTCATTTCTTTCTTTTTGTTTGTGTGCATTTGTGCATGTATATATTTGCTGTCATCATTATTAACGTTTCTACATAGTGGGCAGAACAGAACATGAACCATTAGGCTGTTTTCTGAAACCTTGTCTCTTTTACTTTTTACGTTCAGTCTCAAACCCTATCTACAGCTTAGTATGTTAAGCAAAAATGTTACTGTCTGTTGCTTCTGTAGTGCATCTGTTCTCTACATCATTAATCCTAGATTTGCGCGGGAAGACAATTGACACTTTTCTTATAGCAGGATAGAGTTACTAAAAGACAAGAAACATGGAAACCATACAGACAACAGGGTTTTAGAAAGCTGTTACTTTTAAGCCAGCATAGAGTTGTGATTTGCATTTCTTGCTTGACAGCTGCAGTCAGGAGCTTTCTAAAATGTGGCTGCTAATACAGACTGCATATTGTTGTACAAAAAAAAAAAAATTGTATTTTTTCCATACCTTTCTGCAAGTCTGTGCACAGACTGGATGATTTCTTATGTTGGGGTGGGAAGAATATGCCAGATAACAAAAACAGTGTCTGCGGGGCTGACCTAGGCTCATCCTGATAGCACCTTAGAAATGTTTGGGTTGGAAAGGACCTTAAAGATCATCCCAAATTCATTTTACTTGTCCTGAACCACTTTAAAACATAATATTACCATGTTAGATTCATGGCTTGTGTATTCACAGATCCCCATGTCAAAACATGGTTAAAAATTAGGTCATCTAATTAACTGAAACTAAAAAGGTGTTGACTAAGAAGGTGTGCCCTTCTGCCACCCCAGCAGAGTGCAACCAACTTGGGAAATGACACATAAGACTTAATAACAGGTATTGAGCTCCTTTGCTCTGGCAAGCAAGTAGATGGATGTTCTTACAGCCAGTCTCCAAACACTTCCAAATGCAAAATGGGAATTTGCGTCCCAGAATATACAAGAATGCTTTATCTTCTAAGCATGATTACTTGTTTCCACCTAACTGAGCAGTTGGATGGAGACAGGAAATTTAGAAGAGCTGTCTTGGAATGAGTCCATTTAAAGAGCTATTCCAGAGAGTAAGCCCCCTTTTCTATGCATATACAGATTTTTCTGAGTGCTATATTTATTATAGTCATCTACTGGATATTAATATCAACAAATGTGACTTACGTGCTTTAAAAGGGTGTGGAGATGCTCACATGAGCTGCATGATGCTGTGGGTTGAAGCTTGTTGCTGTCTGTTGTTGTCTGTACTGGATGCTACTGAGTTGCCAGCATAGCTTGCAGCAGGATTCAGGTTATTTGCATGTACTCCTTAACAAAGTTGAGCCTGTTAGCTCCAAGTAAGCTCTCATTACCTCAAATGGATTCTTAGTCATCAAGAGCCTTCCCCTTTTAGGAATCATAACATAGAAAAGTTAACCAAATTCGATGCACTCTTGGCTGTGAATACTGGTGTATAAAGCTTTTAGCTGTAACCTGATTCACATCTGCTCGCAGCACTTAAGCTGATGAAAAGTGACAAGCCTGAACCACTGCCACTGACCCAGGCTCTTTCTGTCTTTTTGCTACGTAAATGGCAAAAAAAAAATCATAGTAATTATTGATAACAATCTGTAATTTCCCAACCCTTTGCAGGATTATGCAGACGATTTTCTGTGTATTTCTAAGCACAAAGTACTGGCTTCAAGGGTCATAGTCCAGTTAGTCAATAAAAAGCACCAGGACTTTTTATGAGAATGCATGCCAGTTTGGAGAATGTCATATTTGTTCTCTCCTGGCAGCCTAAAACACCCCAAAATGACCCCTAACCTTCTGCTCAGGCTTTAGATGGTTATCTGTATAATTTACTAACTGAGGTTTGAAAAAGTTTGTATTACTTGAAATGTGCATACAAACAGCCTTCCAACTGCACGGATAAAAACCTTGCAATGAAATCTGTGCATTCTGCAGCCAATGCTCAGTGTTCAGGGAAGTGCCAATTGGATGTGCTGCAATGTAGCACCATTTAAACCCCACAGCAAGGGGATAAACAAACATATTCCTCTGGACCATGAAGCTGCAAAATCCTTCTTGCTTTTGCACTTCTCTTAGTGTTTTTTCTCTTGAGTTTCTTTGATTTTGGAAACAATTCTTATTCTCCTTTCCAAAGGGATGAGTACCTATCATTGTGTGTTATCATGTGCCTCCTAGTGTTCTCTGTATGTAGATGAGACAACTCCTTTACTGCCATTAGGGAAGCACAAAGCTTCCAAATACACTTTGGTGCCAGTTCCACTCACAGGTGGAGAAGGCAGTAATTCTCTCTGCATTATGGAATGCTGTGATGTGTGCTACTGGGGCCTGTATTTCCAAGCAAAGTAGCAAGCAGCATTACCACGTAGCCTGTGGCCTAACCCATAGTAATAGGCTCAGTTAGCAGGGTATAAGAGCTCAGACTTGTAACCTTACTAACACAGTCACACTTTTTGACCTGGAGCTGAGTGGAGTCCTGTAGACACAGCAGTGTCATATCTGCTCACAAGATACTGCCCCGACCTATAAACACTATCTGAGTGACTGAAAGGTGAAAAAGAATCTTCTGTTATCTGCATCCACATTTTCCCACATAATGTGCAAAAATAAAACCAAAAAAATGAATGAAAACATGCTACTGGAGAATATCAAGGAGCGATTTCCAAAGGTAATCCCTTTAACTATCCTGGCTCTAAAAGAGAAAAGCACAGGATGCTTCAAGGGAGACCCAAACTAACCAGCTGCCACGACTTACATAGCTACAAATCAGAGGGCAGATTTGGATTAGATATGAAAAAAACATTTATTACTGCAAGGGTGGTGAGACATTAACACAGTGCCCAGAGAAGCTGTAGATATCCCATACCTGGAAGTGTTCAAGGCCAGGCTGGATGGGGCTCTGAGCAACCTGGTCTGGTGGAAGATGTGCCTGCCCATGGGGGAGTTGGAACTAGATGGTCATTAAAGTTCCTTCCAACCCAAGCCAATCTACGATTCCATTAAATTAATTGTCACTGTCAATTCTAATAGAGAGTGAATATGCTACTGGGACTGAGTTCAGTTGAAATTATTGAAAATCCACATTGAAAACAAAGATTTTTCAAGCCACTTGGGATATTTGAGGACCTTTTTCATGCTTTTTAGATGACCAGACTTCAGAGGATGGTGGGGTTTTGTTAGCAGCCAGTTTCATTTAAGTCAATAAAAGTTGCCAGGATTTTTAGTATACTCTGTTTGAAGCCTTGTGGACTCCCGCAGCAGAGTTTCACCAGGGATTCAAGGCTCTTGGATTCGAATAGTATGTGAGATGAGTACTGGAAATTATTTTGGTGCTCTTTGTTTTGCTGCTAGGTCTTATCTTTCTAATACCCTACTGACTAAAGCTAACAGGATGGGAAAAGTAGGAATGTTTTTTATAGAGCCTGTGACATACCTTAGCATTAGCAAGGAAGTGTGTAACTACTGCCATATGGGTGTGTATTCAGCTCTCTGTGAGCACAGACAGCAGCTAAATATGAACAAAAGTGGGGGGGAAAAAAGGAAATCTTCATGAACCCACTTGGATGCTGTGGCTGAATTACATTCTCTGTGAGTTAAAGCTAGAAAGGCAAACTTCTCTAACAACAGACATAACTTTCTATTCTAACTAAATGTAGCCTGAGCAGTTGAATCTATTGATAAGGCACCTATTTTGGATAAATGGGTTATTTTGTCATCAGTAGAATGGTTATTTTATCATCAACATTTTGATGTCTTCCCTAATAACCTTTGTATTTCCATTTCTTAAATATATCTCTGTGCTCCAAGTGTTTTGTACCATTTTCAATAGCTTGCTCATCTCCAAGATGCTGACATCTCCCAAAGTGTCTGTGCTATTTAGACACCTTTGTCATCATATAACTGTATTTTGTATGTTTACCTTTGGAAGTCATTCCTCATTAGTGAATCCTTCTACAGTCCTACGAACAAAGTGCTATGACAGTGACCACATTTAATGATCTCCTGCTATTTTGATGTATCTTAGGCTTCATGAGACTTGTGTCTGTGAATGCAGCAATAGTCCCAGAAAGCTGTGCTCCTTGTGATCTTGTGTGGATCATCAGAGCAGGACTGAAAATGGACAATTAAACTTTTGACAAATATGGTCTTGGGAGAAGAGACTTCCTTCTTGCAAGAAATCTTTGGAGTTTTTCTTCCCTTACTCATTCAGATGTCAAGGATGAATGAATCTCTGCCATAGCTTGAACTAGTTATTCACTGATCCAGAAGACAAAGATGCACAACCGGTAAACTATCGTATTCATAGTGTAAAAAATGGTTGCACTTTAATCTTAGACAAGGAGCATTTTCAGGGTAATCCCAACAGGTCTATCATTCCAATTAAAAAATAATGTCACCTTTCATCATGATTAGGGTTTTCCAAATAATTCTTTTATTATTGTCATTACTTATTAAGCTTTTTTCATTAGCATCTTGTAGGCAGAGGTTTCCATCGTGATCTGTCCTGTGTTCTGCAGTTCTCAGGTCTCTGTGGCACACAATCTTCTGCACGGCCAGCACCAGAGAATCTGTGGGTGGAACAGAATATCTGCACACTGCAGAAAATGAGGTGGGGAGGAGAGGTGTGCAGTGAAAACACATTTCACAAGAAATAATATAAGGAACGTTATTTCCCTACCTCTGTGGCTGAGTTTTTAGTATTGTTCTATACATCTCTTACACTCAGACTGCATATAAGTAAAGGGTCTCAAAGTGCTTTATGTATAAATAAGGAATACTAGTCCATTTTATATGATGGGAAAGAGGTGATGGTCAGGTAAAATAATTAGGTAGGTGAGTGGCAGAGAATGCACAGCCATGCTCAGCATAAAACCTTATCCAAGTGTTTTCCTCCAACACTTGAAATATACTTTTGGACCGTATAAAGGAAGAGAAATAAAACCCTGTCACTTTTCACAAAAAATATGTTTGCATTTTTTTCTTCACTCTCACTGCATTTGTGGTAGGCGAAATGTTTTCTTTGTAATGGTGAATGCTCTTATGAATTTGTGTAATATTTGAGATTAGATTAGTTTCTCTTAGTGGCTACGCCAGCCAGAAGAGAGAAGTTTTGATTTTCTTCATAAAAGCAGGACAGAAAATATCCGATCTTTTACTCTATTTAAAATAAAAGTCATAAAAAATGTGAATTTCATAAAGATCTTCAAGTCAGATATACAGAAGGCATTGCTAAATATATTGGATTAGCAAAGGTGTGTTCTTGTTGTTTCTATCTGCTTTTGAATAAGCCATTGGACTCAGTATTTGGATCAGTTACAGTGGATGATTGGCGCTGCTTGTCTTCCTCGCCCACTCAGTCCGGGCCCCGGCTAGCTCCGGGCAAGCCCGCGTCAAGAGTGGCCTCTTCCCAGGATCCCGCGGGGAACCCGAGATAGAGGTGTAGCTCCACGCTACCGCTTGGGCAATCCGTCCGGGGAGAATAAAGAGTGTGAGGGAGACCCTTTACGGTTCCGAAGGAAAGGGTTTATTGGAGCAGGAACAGGATGCAGGTCGGGAGTCGGGAAGGAGAAACCAAAAAAGACATAGAAAGCAGCTGTGCACGAACTTAAATACAGGGGAGGTCTTAGGGGAGAGTACAAAACGTTGGCCAATTGCGGCAACTTGGGGGAGGTACACAAGGCGGGGAGAATTACACAGCAAACCAATGAGGCAATACAAGGGCGGGGACATGGTTCCAATATCAAATTATACACCGAAGAAAGGATAACTGACTGAGAACTCTCTTGAAGTAAGGGAGGGGCTTGGGAGGATTGATAGGGGTCTGGGTGGAGACTGGGGAGATGGGCAGGGAACAATCCAGAAGGTAGGTGGGGCGTAGGGTTGAAGGACAAGGGAAAGGCGGGAAGGGATTGAACCATTGTTCACTGGACTCAGGGGAGCAAACCGAGAACAAACCATTAAATATCGGGAAGAAACCAAACTAAACCACGCACCGCAACAGATTATTATACATTTCTTTCTTCAAGCAGCCAAGCTGATTGCACCCAAGCACTGTAGCCTGCCCTTTAAATGCTTCCTTTTGCTTCTTGTCTCTAGAAATACTTGACACTCCCTGGCTGAATGAAGCCCATGATTATATGGCAAATGTCATTCTCCTGCAAGTGCAGAGTAACTTCAGAATTGTTTGGCTTTGCTGCATTAGTGCCAGTTTTACATAACTGACCCAACAAGACCCAAGTCCATAGTAAGCCCCAAGGCAAGATATTGGCAAGAGCAGCAACATCTTTGTAATGTAATTCAGCTTTTAGATCTAAGTCAGTAATAGCTTTCTTTCTCTTCAGGCACAATTGCATGGGCCTGCATCTTCATTTACATTTATAATTTAAACATGTATGTGTAGATCTTTATGTGTAATAACAATTGATTTTTAAAGGGAAGTGCGGTCCCATGAGGGAGAAAATGAAGGTGCTTGGAGTATATGGCACAGTGCTAGAGATGTCACAGGACATTCTCCATATGAGATTGCAGGCAGCACTAGAAAACAGAGTAGCAGATAACCCATCATGGCTTGAAAATAGGAACCAAATCTCTCTAATGTTACTGGCTTTTTCCATAGTAGGTGGATAAAACATTTTTACATAGTGTGATATAGGACAAAGACTAACGTTGAAGCAGGAATTTCTTTTCAAAGGTTTCAGTGTTGATAATGTTAGCAATCTTATTGCTAATCAAACCACATTTGGGATTCTTCAACTTTCACAGTCAGATAATTAGACAAAAATCCCTTCATTTAAAAAGGAAAAGATTCTCAGATTTTCCAGTCAGAAGAAATGAACTTGAAAGCATGTCTTAATTCTGCAATGAATTGTTAAGATCAAGGAGAAAAGCTTTTACCCCTTTTCTTTGCTTTACCCCCCACACCTTCTCACTGAAACTATTGGCACATAAATATATATGGACTCAGGAAGACTGTTATGGGTAAGAAAAGACAACATTTATTTGGCGAATAATTTGGGTTAGGGAATGTGTCAACCCTGTTGAATGGCAACACCACCACAAATGGTCTCTTCATCTACTCATTAGGTTTTCTCATCCTATATCTTATGCTCCCCTGTCCATTTTTCTAGAAGACTACAGCAGGTTATCTTTAATGGATAACACAAATTATTGCCTACTGGATTTCTAACTGGCATGGCAGCCTTGCTTCTTTGCTGCCTGTTTGGCAAGTTGCTTCTCTTCTCTCCAATTTTGTTTCTTCACCTGTAAAATTATCCCCTCCCTAAAACACTTTTGAGTTCCACAAGTTTCTGAAAAAGAAGAATATGAAGAGTGGAGCTGATATGTTAGAAAGGGAGTGTACCTGCTTTGGCAAGGAAAAAAGGGGAAGCAGAGAGTTCTTATAATATAACATAAGAAAAATAGAGTCAGCAACAAGCTAGGGAAGGAGGGAAATTGAAAGCAATGAAAATGGATGGATGTGAGAGATCAGTTTAATGTGGAAGCTGTTAGAGGGTAATACCTAAGAAACAGAGGAACCTGCATTGGTCACCTCTGAGGCTACAGAGGAATCATAGGATCATAAGTCTGAAAGAGGTTCAAAAAACCCCAGGGCAGGATCAGCTTTATCTCTTCCATTTCTGGTGCATGTTTCTGTAATTTGTTTTGAAGACTTCCTTTGATGAAGACTCCACAAACTTCTCTAGATCATTTATCTCTGTGTTTACCATACCCTTAGGAAGTTACTCTCATGGAAATAGTCATGTAGAGAGAAAATGAATGTCATTTAGGACTGAAGAAATTTAAACATTCTGGTGCCCTGCATATTGACATATGATAGGTCAGGGAGCAGAGTCAACACATATGAGCCTTGAAAATGGACTTCAAAAAAAAAAAAAAGTCCTATCTTTTCCTTCCTTCCTTCCTTCCTTCCTTCCTGCCTTCCTGCCTTCCTGCCTTCCTGTCTTTCTGCCTTCCATGTCATCTTGTCTTCCTCTCTTTTTTGACTTCATGAGCCCTTTATAGGAAAAGAAGGGCAAGAAGCTGTTAAGGTGCTTCCTATTTTAATGATGATTATGCAGGACTGAACAAAAGCTTCAAGAACAGTCATGTCCAAAGGAGACCAGTTCATCCATCCTGCTCATACATCCCTTTGTTTTTCCAGCCACTGAATTGTCATGATTAAAGGTATCAATATTAAACAAATGCCATTCACACCAGCATCTACTGCAGAGCAATCTCACCTGCACTCACTGGCTTTAAAGTACTGCACGCTTCATGCTAGCAGGCTCTAACCACAGAGGAACAGTAAAAAAGCTCTTTCTGTCCGACATGAATTAGGACGCTCAGTTAAAAATTCATAGGAAGATTACATAAAACCATATGCTGCCTTTATTTTTCCCCTTTTGCATTAAAAATGTACAGCTGCTCTGCATTAGACATTCCATTAGCCTGTGAGTCTCACAATCTGGACTTTGTAGTTAATGATGGGGGGAGGACTAACTGAGACAGGAGAAGGGAGAGAATGAAAGTGTTTTAGGGCAATATATAAGGCTTCCTTAAAAAAGATAGCATATAAGGTGGATGGAGAGTAAGTGTGGGAATAGAAGGCTTGCTGAAGAGGAACTACGTAAAAGAAGAGACCTGTTTTCGGAATTATTGGTTTGCTCTCAGAACCTCTGAGCAGCATCAACAATAATTAAAATGATATAACCTGTTTCCTGTGGTCGTTGGGGAAGAAAATAAAAAATCTATATTCCAAATGGAGTCAGGAAATGTTTAGACTCCTCTAACAGTGTTAAGTCACAGACAGTTTTATGGCCACTCTGTTTCTTCTGCAGGAGACCCTTTAATTTAGTTGGAAGTCTTGAAGGGTCTAGGCTTATTATTAGATAATTGACTATGTTGGTCAGTTAATTGCATGGGATTGAATATATGGCCACTTAATGTACTAACAAAGTGAATCATTTAACAATAACCTTTCTATACATTGTAATGAGATGCATTCTAAAGAGTCTTCTTGATGATGTTGTCTCAGTAAGTGTCCTAGAAGGCTCCGTAGGGAAGCTTGTGAAGATGCTGGTGGGTATAGGTGTACTCAGTATGACGATGACAGGCTCAACAGCAAGCAAGCAAGCTGCAGAGTAGTCCACTTACACAAACCAGGCCTGAGTCTGTCTTTGCTTATGGGGCAGAAGCAAAGAGAAGAAATAAGCTATGGGTTTTATTTATGTTGTGGACTCAGCTATGTGCATTCAGCCATTCCAGCTGGCATGTGCCATTTCCATAAAAAAAAA
>VZTT01053192.1:25456-61883 GCA_013400855.1 Buphagus erythrorhynchus
TTTTTATTTATTTACTTATTTATTTAATATTAAATACTGTAATGGGATACAGCACCACAGTCTATTATCTCCTGAGATACAGCACCACAGTCTATTCTCTCCCTATATGGCTGATACCCAGAGTCATCTTGTATTTTCTGAGTATGTTTGTTTCTTCTTGGTCTTACCCAGTATTAAAAATCATAAGCATTGCACCTTCTTGGATTGACTATGGTTCTTCACATTTACACAAGATGAGAAAACCGAGCAAATAATTTTTGGAGGGGTTGAGCCACAAATAAAATTTTAATACCAAGCACTGTGAAATGTGTGGTGCAGTCACCATTGTTAAGCTGCATGTTTAATTAACCGTTGCCTGAATGCAGGTACTAAGCAACGAGAACACGAGCACATTAAAGTGCCTTAATTAAATTATATACAGTATGGTCATATTTAATTGTGCACAGAACCTGCTTTCTCCTTCCTTTTATTCCTCTGTATCTTTTGTTTCTACATCATCAAGTAGATGGAGTACATTCAAGGTACGCTTTATTCGCAAGAAAGTAAGGAGGTTTTCCACACAATTTTTTGGGGAGATGAATAAAATTTCTTCTGGTGTTTTGTTTCTTTAAACATGATGCAGGATGAGTATCTGATAAGGAGCATCACAGCAAATAGTAGGAATGAATCCTTGGTTCAGACCATACTGTCTTGAAATTTAAACTGTGTATCACGCATCAAACACAGCTCTCTGCATTGTCTTCTTGGTCTAGGAAATAATTTTATATGTGAATGTATGTAATGCTTATGAATTTGTGGCTGATGACCAGTTCTTTTGGAATATCACACAGACTGATTGATTTCTAATAGTTTAGACAAGCATATTTTTTTTTTAATTGGAAGTGCTGAAATCAATCACTGGAATAAACACTGTGGATAAAACAAATATCAATAAAGCAGGTATTTCAAAGTTTCCCCTAATAAAAGAGCAGAATGAAAAGAACCAGTTTGGAAAGCTGAGAGCTTGGTTACAACCCAGAGCAGATGTCATGGCCAGACATAATCTCTGCTCTCCTAGGGAGCACAGCTGATGTGCTGCAAAACCTACAGCTACAAGAGCTGTAAAAATGGGCTTGTTTCTGCAGGTTTTAAGGAAGCATCTTGACTCTTGTGTCTGGGAACACAGCTTTATGTGACTGTGAATCACCTTGAGCAAGTTGCTGTGTGCCAGAGAGATGCAGCACAGACACAGTTCTCCAGGTCAGTGCACTGAGTGGGAGAAATCCTGATGTGAATTTTGGATGAACTGAAGTGAGGCTTGCAGTAGTGCCAAGCTTGAACTTGGCCACAGTCTTAAAACTGAGTCTGATGCAGCTGGATTTGATAATACTATGTTTAGCAAAATTTTCCCTTTATGCTACAGAGAACCCTCTGCTTTGCTGCCAAAGCTGGTTCCTTCCAATGGGGATATCATAGTCTACACCTCAGTCTTGTCTTTGTAGTAGCATCTTAGTCTCTTTGTAGTGACAGAAAAGATTTTTAAATAATTAAATTCATTCTTCACTGCAAATGCCACTTTGAATGCTGATCAGAGGGCTTCTTAGAAGCCCGCCCAGCAGTGTGGTCTCATAAATAGCATGTTTCAGGCCTTCCCTATGCTAAAGCAGGTTTAGCTTCTCTCCAGCTAACCTCTTCCACGCTGGAGCTTGACTTGGTTAATAATGGCTTGAGTAGCCTCCTTCAGAGGCAAGACATGCCCAGCAGTGCAGGGCTGAAGGCTTCTCTTCACTGGTGACTTAATGTAAAGTCAGGTTGTGGCTCATGATCTTGCCAGAAATTTGAGGTACAGGAAGTGGTAAAGAGGACTGCACAGTGAGTTGTGGATTCCTGCAGGAAAAGTGTTGGGACAGCAATGGAAGCACGTTAGGTAGTATAAGATCAACATCATTCTCAGTGCATGAGATTTCACATGCTCCTGAACATCCCCTCATACAGACTTTCTCAGGCTGGGCTTCTGGGGGTTATGCTACCCTTTTAAACTCTGCAAGCAGAGAAGATGCAAAGTAAAAATTATTGTAAGGAGAACTTCACCCATGGAGGCCTCAGTCTCTGTCATGGCCTTGAGATGTCAATATGGGCATGAAAACCTGCATGCTTAACAAAGTTCAAGGAAATGTAACATTGTACCAGTGCTTCAGAAAGGGTAAATCGAACAACCCAGGTAATTACAGTCATGTCAGATTGACATTGATCCCAGGCAAAATAATGGCTTGGCTCATGCAGTTCTCAAATAGTAAAGACATACAGGAGAGTAATGCAATTAATGCCAATCAATGTAGTTTTCTGAAGAAACTATATTTCTTGTCAAATAATCCTGATGTCTTTTTTAGGAGATTACAAGTTTGGTGTAGAAAGGTACTAGTTTTGATGTAATAGACTTCTATAACACTTGTGCTGCCTGACATGTTGATTAGGAAATGAGAATGATAGAAGCTCAAACCAGAACTTATTAAAATTATAAAACCTGGATGAATATTAGGTGTTAAAATGTGTTTGTGAATGGGAACATTAAGTTGGGCTGTTTCTTGTGGGTCAAGCACATATGATTTGCTGAGTTTCAGCTGTTTGATAATTCTAGGGACAATGTGGAAGAAGATGTACTCATTACTGATAAAATTTTCAGATTTCACAATTTGAGGGAGTGATAAATCATGAATAGGACTGATCAGTGATACAGAACAATCTGGATTGCTTGATAGCAGGGTATGAGACAAAAGTAAAGTCAAATGTGTGGGAACAAAGGCCACAGATTGGTTCTATTTTTAGAGTCAGTGATTCAGAGATATGCTGGGGTCCTAGTTTATCACTCACTGAACATTGATGCCAAAAATATGTGACATAGGTTTTGGGGACCTTGAGTGAAATTAACGGTATAACCTTTGTGATTAGTGCTGATGAGACTGTTATCAGAATATTGCCTGTGGCTTTTACAGGGATGTTAAAAAGCTGGGGATGATTCAGGCAAAATTCCCAAAAATGATTAAGCAATTGAGAGTCATGCATATAATGGAAGATTTCAGAATACCATAAATACAGTTTAAGTTAAAGAAGCAGAATGAGGCTCGATTAGGTTCTTACATATACTTTTTCAGAAAATAAATATTGCACATGGCTCTTAATCTGTTGAAATGAGCTGAGAGGATCTTAATGCAGCCTGAACCTAGACAACCTCAACCTTGAAATTAGGCACCAGTTTCTCAAGGGTTGTATTTAATCCTGCAAATAACTGGGGTATTTGGAATCAAGATAGGATATCTTCTTAAAAGATAAGATCTAGTTCAAAGCCATTATGCAGGAATGAATAATGGTGATTTTGAAGGTCCTTTAAAATCCATGAATCTCTGAGTATCGGTGTATAGCAATTATGTGTGTTTTTGTCAGTCTGTGGCAAAGTTTGGATTAGCTTTATGGGTGAAAGATCCATGCCCTCCTTATGTTAGGTCATCCCACTCCTCACACTGAGATCTTTTCTGTGACCCCCTATGCAGTAACACATTGCTACCTCCTTTTCTACTGGGGAAAAAATTGACCTGTTCAGGAAGGGTAGATCTTTGAAAAAGCTCATTTTCCAGAAAGACTGGGACATATAAAGCTTTATATAAAAGCACTGTTGAATGCTTTTTGCTCTGAACAAGAGCCTTGCCTTTGGCTGCTAGAACTTCATTCTAGTCTCAAGTGTCTCTCCTTTTGGACCTTCTCTTGTTCCTTCCTTTATGCCCCAACTTCCATCACATTTGAGCTGAACTCCCAGTTTCTGACTGTGCCATATAGAAACAGTAGAATAAGAAGTGATCAGCGTTAGAGTCTTTTTCCCATATTTAACAGTGTTTCTTTAGCTGTCTACCAAAGACTGCTCTTGAAGAGACAGAGATAGAAAACCCTAACTCCTCATTGTGATGTCTACACCTAAATAATTGGTTAAATGTATGCATGCCCCTCCTAACAGTGAGATCGATTTTGGAGAAGATTGCAGCTGATGTCATATCCCTAAACCTTGATAGATACCAGGGATTTAGCAGGAAGTCTTTTAACCTTGTACCTAGATGAAAGCAATCACTTGGCTACTGGGAAAGAATCTCAGAATGAGATTCTACTGAGTAATTTTCTATAAGAGCATTCTTTGCTTCCCACCCTTGATGTTTCTCTTTCTGGGAACCTTTGCCTATATGTATGAATCTGAGTTCAGTAATAATATTTAGCTCTCACAACATCAAGAGTTGCATACTGAATCTCCAAAGCACTTTCTGAGCATTAATTAATTAGGTCTCTGCTTCCTGACATGTGGTAAGGATTTGCAATCATCACCTTCTCACTTAGAAGGCACAAAAAATTTGTCATTTGCCAAGGGTCTCTTCAGTAACTAGTGTCAGAGCCATAATTAATGCTGTGGCTCCCAGTTCACCATCCTTTGCTCTGATCCTTTAATGTCTCAATAGTGTTATTCAGGAAAAGTGGTTTAGAAGAAACAAGTATCAAGGTAATTTGTTAAGAAAGTGAAGCCAAGCTCTCTGTGCAAAATGCTGTGCATTTTGTCATCTCACATTACTACTGCCTCTATTTGCCTGGTTCTTATATCCCCCAAAATATGCCTGGGCCTTGTCTAAGAGATCGGTTGTTATTATGGTCCAAGCACAAATCAGAGAGAGTGCTGAAATGAAGCAATGTCATCAGTCCCACTCGAGTTCTGCAGCCCCAAACCCATACCTCTGTAAATTGGTAGAATAGTTGTAGCTTTTGTGTCTGAGTTGACCATTTATTAACCTGAGGAATATTTTAGGACCCATATGATTTCATACCATAAGAAAACCAGGATCCTGATACTAAATGTGCTGGATGGTGAATATAAGAAAGGATGTGCTTTTCTTTCTTTTTTTTGCCTGCATCTGCTCTTACAAACCACATTGTCCCTCCTTGGTGCCACAGTGCTTGCCCCTGTTATGACTTTGAGGCTGGATAGCAGCACTGTGCGTGATAGTATCAAAGCCCAGGGACAGCTCTGGTAATTTGAGACTCATTTTCCTTCATCTGTGAACAGGAGCAGACTATTATCAGCTTGATCCAGGGCTGTCTTTGTGCACCATGCTGCCCATCAGCAGCAGGAAGGGATTCCATGTGGATATTTCCCTTCATTTCTGGTTTGAATATCACAAGCACTTGTTTTGGGTGCTGGTCACCCTTGAAAAGAGCAAAGCTGCCTTTGCTAACGCTGATCCCAGGGGGCTTCGCTAAGCAAGAAGGTCATGACTCAGATTTCCTTTTAGGCTGTCTTTCTGCAGACAGGAAAGTCTGGGAAAGGGAGAGGAACATTGCTAATTCTGGTCCTTTTGTCTCTTTCCTGTTGCTAGAGATGATACAGCAGATTCAATGACCTTTTTCATGAAAGAGAAGCTGAGGCTGATAGCAAGTGATGTGGGCTGATGGAGCCCACTTGCTTTTTCCCTGCAGAGGTGGATGTGAACAGTTGTTCTGCTGACACTACCACATCTCTTTACCAAAGCTGCACAAAATGAGGTAGTTCAGTATCTCAGCATTGAGCTCTCACTGCTTTTATCACCAAGGTTCAAGCTCCTGTCCCTCCCATATTGCTGCTAAATTTCTTTGGTAGCAGAGCATGGTCTGTAGGTCCAAGGAGAAGTGGCAGCATTATGCAGTCTGTGAGAAGCTCATTGTGTGTCCACATAGTTCCACAAGCTCTTTGTGGCCTTTGGGTTGGGTTGTTATCCTTAAATCTGGTTGTATCCAGGAGCTTGCAAATGGGGTAAAAGTGAAACCAGCAGTCGATAAAGATCTCCTCTGTTGTCTGGGAGGCCTAAAGTCATTATCCAGACTGAAGGCTTGACTTCTGTGCTCAAAGATACAAGATGTTGTTTCTTCTGGACAAGCAAATGATCTTTATGCTTTCTTTTGCTATTACCCATGTAAAGGGTGTATGATACATGTATGTAAGCATCTGCACTTGGGCTGAGACCTTCAATCCTTATTTCAGACAGAAGAGAGTGGGAAGTAACTAATAAAACAATGATCCTGGAATGGGTTTGACCTTCACATCACCTTATATACCCCAGACTATCATGGTTCCCTCGTGCAGTTATTGTAATGAGCTGAAAAAATGGTTTTGGACATACTTTTAGAGTGTGGAGTCATAAATACACTCTAAGTGAAGACTACATAATGTTTGCCTGTTTGTCCATTAAATATAATACAGCAGCAAGCCAGTTACCCAGAGGTGAAAGCCTGCACATTCCATTTTGCCAATTTTTACACATGCAAAATGTAAGCATATAATTTAAGTCCAGTGTAATTATAGAGCTTTGTTGTGATTCCTCTAATCTGTTTTTCAGTAACTTAGATTGTAAGGACTCCCTGCTCAGGTCAGTACTCTGCCATAGAACAGCCACCCTGCTTCTTACTGTTGCTGGGAACTTCTTGCTCTATAATCACTGGTGAACAGTCATTCCCACTTCTGTGTCCTGGCAGACAGGATGTAATCAGGTGCCCTGGTGGTTGGACACTGCAGGAATGTTTCTGCAGAGCCAGATCACATGTGTTGTGACTGAGGCCAGATTCCTAGAGTTTGCAGTTCTGGGTCCCACCTTGGACTTCCAGTGCCCACACCAAAAAGCTTCCCATGTGAGTCCTGTCTGTTCCTGGACTTTGCTGCAAGAATCAGCAGTATGACTTTTGCAACCAGAAATTACAGAGCATGTGTTAAGTCTGGCATTTCCAGAGGGAAATACTTGCTTTCCATGCCTGCACCACAGAGCTGATAATGTTCAAGAAAAATTGAATTGTCTGTAATTTCCAGGCCTGAGGCAGGCAACTGGATCCCACATCTGACGGGCTGACATACATCAGAAATATAGGAGAAATGTAAAAATCCTTCAACTTTTTTTCCAGAAAAAAATCCATCTTAACTCTAGGCAGACTTTATCTCCAGCAGGGAGAGCATCTTGTACACCATGACTTTTACTTTGCTCCCAATCCGTAAAATGTTTTTGCTGTGACCCTGGGAACAGGAGGCCATGCAGCTTTCTCTAAGGCTCTGGTCTTTGCTTTTCATTCTCTGGCAGATTTGTCCCACTGCAGACTAGGACACATTTGATGGTACTGTAAGTAAAACTGCTGCAGGCTTTGGACCGAGGCAAATTTTCCTTCAGGGCTAAGGAAAGAGCATCACAGATGGAATTGGGGGTGGGTTGACTGGACTAACTAAGAACTAGGTCAGCTTGCAGGGAGGCAAGGTATCAGATTTAACACACTAGTGTTAAAACACCAGTCTGTCTCCATGTGAAAGACACCAGTCTGTTTCCATAGTTTCTGTTCTTGAACTACAATAGTAGAACCAAGTCAATATCTCTGCAAAAAAGTACCAATTCAAAGAAAAAAATCTCAAAAAACCTGTGGTTTCATGGGTAGTTCAGACCATGCCATGTCTCCAGAATAACTAATTCATTTATTTATTTAATTCCATTACATTTCCAGCTTTTGGAACTGTATATTTCTTGCAAGATTGAAGGATAATAGAAGAGGCAAGAAAGCAGATCTCTAATGAATTAGTTACTAGTTTCTTCTGTGTGGGTTTGCAAGGAGTACTTTGTAATCACAGAGCCCCTTGGACAGCTTTTTGTTGTGGTTGGTGCAACATTGGCATGTGTACCTCAGTGAAAATGATCACTCTTAGGTATTCAGATTTTGGGTTTATATGGTCCAAGCATTGTTGCTGTAAACAGCATTACTTTAGTTGCTGTTAATAAAACACTCTAATGTAATCATTACTTACCTGTTCCAGGTCCTCCCAGCAGCAGGTCTGGGTAGACATGTCTATACAATTAGAATTAATGCAAACCACTTAAAACTTGAATGCCTAGTTTATTTTCAAATGGGAAGGTCAGCATCATTATCCTTGGTGGATTCAATTACCAAATCCTGCATAATCACAGACCATGCTTCCTGTCTGCTAATCACGACTTACTCTGCATACATTATCTGCAAATATAACCAAAACAAGAGATGGCATTTCCATATGTTTTGTGCCTGTAATTACTTCTTACAGGTGGTATTTAACTTTCTTAACATAATGTAAAATCCTTTTATTGGCTTTGTTTTTTTAAAAAAGCACAAAATAATAATAAAAAACAGTGGCAAGCAGAAATAGGAAAGCATCTGTATGCAATTAATCCTTCTGCTTCATTTAGACCCCACAGAATCTGTGAACTTAAGTCACAGCAGTAGAACAAAGTTGTTAGAGACATTGCATTTGGAAACGCCTCTCGTGAAGAACAGCATGTGTAATTAGTGGCTTTGAAATAACTTTGTTGGATTTGGTTTAGTTTTGCTTAAGGAAGAGAATTCTAATAGACTTGTATTCAGCAATTTTTATTATTAAAGCATTTACTGCTACTGTAAACAAGCATCCTAATGACAAGAACAGAGAGAACTAATACACAATAAAAATACAGTTACTTAATTAAATGTAAACATCCTCTAATGACAGAAATTGCATTGTTGTATGGTAAGCTTGATCTATAACCATTGTGAAATCAACAGGTGTCTTTCCCAGAGCTCAGTCACTTTTGAGACAGAGTTTCTAAATATGTGTGTTCTCTGTGCAATATTTAGGGCTTTGGCGGATTAGAAACTGATAATTTTTTATATTCTTGAAAATACAATTTTCCCTGTGCTTTTTTTTTTTTCTGTATCAGTGTGTATGTCCATGCCCACACATGCACAGGTACTTTTTGTTGAGTTTGGGACTCTGAAGGATAGAAGTCTGCTTCATTTTCTGCTGTAGATTTTGTTCCCCTGACATCTGCAGGGCATGTGAACATCCTCTCTTGTATAACACACAAGTAATATGCCTTCTGTATAGAAAAAATCATGTTTTAATATGAGAGAACAGAAGATCTCTAGTTTCTGCCTTGCCACGACAGGTATTGTGAAGCTGCTATCACACCTTGTTCTCTTCTTCCCATGATGTGTGGAAGACTCATCATCCCACAACTCCAGTGTTTGACTAGCACGAAGAGGTGCTGCATCAGCACAGTCCAGTGGTCCTGTCTCCCCAAAAAGTCGCTGTTGTCTGAGGACTGCTCTGAAGCCATTCAAGAAATGAGTCTGTGTCTGTGAGTGATGCAGCACCGCCAAGCCTGATTGCAGCACTGCCACTGCCACCACAGCAGTCCCCACATGCCGTCCAGCACAGGAGGGCAAACAGGTGAACTTCGAACTTCCTGCAAGAAGTGCATTCACTGTCATCAATGCACAGCAGTGACACATTGGGAAGATGGGTGGGCTGAGAAACAGGCTGTGCTCAGGGTTGCTCTTCTGATTGTACACCAAGAAACCCTGGTGTAGGGACTGAAGTGCAGAACCAGAGAGCTTGGAAATACTCTTACAGAGTTGCATCAAGGAAGAGCAAGGAAATGTGGTGATTCACTTTAAGAAGTGCAGCTATATATGCAAAAACAACTTCATGAATTCTTATACATTTATTTAGATTTTCTTACCTTTTAAAATACTTTAGAAGCTTTTGTTCTGAGGCAAAAAGTTTCAACCCCATTGAAAGAACAGAAACTCCTCAAACAAAAAAGACATAGAATTTTTTACTAAAACTATTTTAAATGTTTAAGTATTTGCATACACTGAAGTTTTATGAAATTCTCTCTCTGTATTTACCTAAATATTTTTATTTATCTTTTCCTGGGGTGAGGTTTTGAGTATAAGCTAACAGCAATTGGATCTCTTTTTGCAAGAGAATTTTGCTAGAGTGGAATTGAGTATGTTTTAAATGTACAAATAAGAGGTAGAGGGTAACAGGTCACAATTAGCATAATTAAATGAATATCAAAATGACATTTTGTAGAACTTCACTCCTGCATGTCATCAATATTTGAGCTATTTTGAGAGCTGAACATAGGAAAAACTTAGAAATCAATGTGGAACAGACTAGACCTGATTCTGACTTTGCTTTATCTCAGATTTAAACCAATATAATTGGATATAATTGAATTTTGGTGGTGCCCTTTCTCATTGCATTAGAGTAATTTAGATGAGAATCCAACTCATTAGCTATGGGATTTTGCATATTGGAGAGTGGGGCCACGTTTAGCAACAAGCAACAGATCATATTCCTTTTTCATTTAAACAGGAAGTGCATGGAACTCCCACCAGGTAGTATCACTGCAGTGTGCGAAGGCTTTGCTTGAAACTGAGTTTCCAATATGTCAATAACTTTTCAAGCCTACAGTTAAAGACCCCCTAAAGCTTTGCAGTCTAAATAACTCCTTGCCTCAAAGAGTTTCGGTGAAGAGCTTTGACGGCTCTTGGGAGAGATATTGTAGGGTGGGATTTACCTCCTCCAGCTTCAGACATTCTAGTGTAATTTTCTGCATGTGAACTCCTCTGCTGAACTCCTGCAGTCAATGGAGGGGTAAAATAGACACTCTTCAGGTGCGATTTCTCTGACCTGTTTTAGATGTCTACCTTGGGATGGCATGGAATTCCATGCCAGAAGCACCTTTCTTTGCTCTAAAGTGAATATAAAAGGATAAGATCAGACATAAAGTTGTACTTTGTAGGTGTCTAAAGATAGGAGAGATTAATCTTGTCAAAACCCACAAAGCTTGTAGTCTTCAGAACAGTGCAACAGAAATGAGATGGATAATGTTCTTTAAAATCTTTACTTTAAAATGGTCAGATACCCCCTCTAGGGAGATGGTGTGAGTTCCTGTAGCAAATGAAAAAAAAAATAGAGCTTTGCTGCTCTGTTGATGCTGAGCTGTGATTTTTCAAGCTGGAGTAATATAGAATCATATAATGCTTTGGGTTGGAAGGGACATTAAAGAGCATCTAGTTCCAACACTTCTGCCATGGACAGGGACACCTTCCACTAGACCAGGTTGCTCAGAGCCCCACCTGACCTGGCCTTGAACACTGCCAGGGATGGGGCAGCCACAGCTTGTGTGGGCAACCTTTGCCAGTGTCTCATCACCTTCACAGGAAAGAATTTCTAATATCTAATTTAAATCTCTCCTCTTTTAGTTTAAAACCATTCCCCGTGCCCCATCACTACATCCCCTTGTCCAAAGTCCCTCCCTAGGTCACGTGGAGCCCACTTAGGTGCTGGAGTCTGCTCTAAAGTCTCCCTGTAGCCTTCTCTTCTCCAGGCTGAACACTTGCAACTTTCTCAGACCGTCTTCATAGAAGAGGTGCTTCAGTCCTCTGAGCATCTTTGTGGCCTCCTCTGGACTTACTGCAACAGGTCCATGTCCTTATGCTGGGGACCCCAGAGCTGGACACAGCACTCTGGGATGGCTCTCACCAGAGTGGAGTAGAGGGGGACAGCCACCTCCCTTGACTGCAAACTACTCCTGTCCTTACTTTCACACTGATTCCTGATGGGGCCACCTAATTCAGTCATGACCAAGGAGCTGCTGTATTAAATTTGGTGACAAACAGGTGTTGGTACAGTGCCTCAAGAAGGTGAAAAATTCCCTGCAGTTACTCCATCAGATCAGCAAAGCCCTCCTTGTTCTGGTGTCATTCTGCTCCCTCTGGCCCTCAATGCTCAATGTGGTGTTGGCAATCCATCTGGCCTCACTGATCTCTCTTTCACAGTGGGGTCAGCCTGTTTCTTCTCAGCAGGAGGCTGCTCTTGATCCTACACTGTTGTGAAGGGCAGGCAGGATGGGGCTTGCTTACAACACAATGTGTTTTTCTACCTGTAAGATGAAGTCTAAAGAGACTGAGATTGTTGTGAGAAGGTCAGATCACACAACTTCCCACAGTGGGGTTAAAAAGAGAAACTGAGCTGCTTTTACAAAGCAGCTTATGAATTAGTTACAATTCATATTTTGGACTGTAATTAATACTGAATATAAAGTTTTATCCTATATAAATTCAAAAATCAGTATTCCTCTGCAGATTTTACCTACCTACCTGCTACCTTTGCCTCACTAAGGGCACATCTAGTTAGTGACTAAGCTTCAACTCCGAGTTTTCTGGTTATGAGTAGTTTAATGACACGTCCTCCACCATAGAAATTTCTTGAGGCAGTAAGCCTCCGTTTCTATATATCTCTTTGCAAGCTGCCTTATGTCTGTGACCCATCTCTTTAAATAAAGGTTTGCACATAATTTTCTTTTAACATGCACAGTGTAGTGAAATGCTGAATATGCAACACAAAACAAGCTGGTGACCAGATCATGCTGAAAATTCAGACCTAATTTCTGACCCTCTACCAACTTCACATTCCAGCAAGAACATGTATTTAAATATACTCCACCAGTCTAATGTGCCAGAGAACTATGTTGATTGGACCTTGCTACCTAAATTAGGGAGATTGTTTCTGCATATATTAATTGACCTGCAGGATTTAGTTATTTCTCTGACTTTAAAATCTAGGACTCTTATGATTCAATTTAAGCTACACAGAGCACAGAGGAATCATTCTAGCAAAAATGCACTTGTAACAGAGCATCCGCTCAATCCACTCATAACCTCTTTTATGCCAGAACAGGAGCTGATGGCCCTAGTGATCGTACACATGATCAGAAACATTCAAGAGTTTGGACTTTGAAGTTCTTCTGAGAGATTGTGTATTCATCAGCAGTGTCCACAAACACTGTGCTTGGATACCTTCTTCTACTTCACTAGGGAGGATAAATGCTATCAGCTAGATAAACCTGCTGTCAAAAAATCTGTGGGCAGACTTTTTAGTAGGGTTTGTGGTGATAGGTCAAGCAGTAATGATTTTAAACTAAAAGAGGGTATAAATAGATTAGATACAAGTAAGAATTTTATTGCAATGAGGATAGTGAAACACTGGCATGGGTTGCCCAGAGAGGTGTCCCATACGTGGAAATGTTTAAGGCCAGGTTGGTTGGGGCTTTGAGCAACTTTACCTAGTTGAAGATATCCCTGCTTATTACAGGGGAGTTAGACTAGATGAGGTTTAAAGGTCCCTTCCAACCCAAACCATTCTATGATGTTACGGAAATGCATCAGGTTTCCTCTCAAGGCTTTGCTTCTGCCGTTTCTTGGGATACTGAGTGATTTTTTCCTCTTTTTCCTGACAATAAATTCCAGAGTCTAAGCTGTTTTCTTGACATACATTCCTGGGATGAGCAGAACAGAAGCATGGGTTGATTTTGCTTCATTTGTTTTTTGACTTGTATACAACATTCTTATTTTTGTAATTGAGCCATCTTCACTGGTTCTGCTGTTCTCACGACACTACAGGGAAGCTTCTGAGTTCCCTTAACATTAATTTGCTTGTACGAGGCAAAAAAAGCAAAAAGATTCCCTTTTTTTTAAATGCAAACTGTGCTGTCTTTCTGGTTTGCACCAATAGGAAAGCATTTGCAAATGTTCCTGTCTCAGTTGCTGAGAACTGCCTCCCCATATGTTTTCCTGATTAAGAAATTCAGTCCACCAAATGGCAGAGTTTGCTCAGCTGGAGTTTACTGTTTGGTTGGGATTAATAAGCAGTTCTCCTCTTCCCATACATCTTCCTGTTTAGCATAAAAGAAAACAAATTACTTCGGGACTTTTCTGCTTATTTATACTTACACAAAAAGTATATTCTGGGAGCTTTTACAGTGTGTTGGCCTCCTCAAAATGCAGCACGAGGCTATCTCCCTCAGCCACTGGTGCCTAACAAGGTCTGTGCCTGGGCAGTGTGAGAGCCAGCTGGTTAAGCCATGAATGCTGAGAGAGAGAGAAATAACTGACTGATCTGGGTTACACAAACTCTTATGGGGATTTATTGGTAGATTTTCTTTAACAAAGACAAGAAGCAGCAAATTTACTGCTTGAATTGATAGCCCAGGTAGCTGAAAATCCTCCAAGGAGAGGACAAACACTGCCCAGGCCAAGCAGAGCCATTATTTTTCATGCTGTCTTATATGTGTGCCTGTTTCTTTTTTAACTTTTCTCATATGGCAGCTGCTTTATTGACTCCAAAATCTGTTGTTCTGACTCTGTTCAACTTTGAAAATGTCACTGAGTTTGACAAAAGGGTCACATAGCTTTCTAAAAGAGCAGTAAGAGCTAAAGATTCTCAAAGAGACAGATATTTTAGGTGCTGATACCTTCATTTGGACATTAAAAGATCTTATAGCTATCCCAAACCCCGCCTAAACTCAACAAGCTTGGGGTGCCTAACATTAATAGGCTTCTTGTCAGGTTGTGAACTTCCTAAAATTCTGTCTGTTGTGATGACTGATCTGACCAAGTCCACTAAAAAGCAGTGGCACATGATGACTGTTCTGAGAGATGATGGTTAGATGGTACATTAATAGTATTTCTGACTTTTTCTTCCACTACTTTAGAATGAAGTTCCTCCTTTTCAGCTTTATACATTGATAATTTTATTTTCTGAGTAACTCTGACATGTTATTACATATATGTATGTATGTACATTTGCAAATATCTAAGGCCATATTTTTCTCTTGGAACCCACTGTCACATTTCATGTTACAGATGCTGCTCCTTTATAATTCGTTACTTTTCCCCGCTGATAAAGTTTCTGAAAAGATCATTGCATCAGATTAAACTTTCTGATGTTTACTTCTGCTCAGATGTGGAGTTTTTCACTGCCAGATTGGAAAGCAAATTTTTTCAGGCTTTTTCTCACATGTATAAGAGCAAGAAAAGGAAATTATGTTCTGTTGCCTAAATAATCTAGAGGTTTTGTATTTTCTTTAGTTTTCTGAGCAGACTACAGGGACTTGGCTAAATGCTTTATTAAATGTGGGCTTTGAGATGAGAACTGAACCTTGAATCCTAACAACAAAATAGATGGGTAACTTGTTAGCAGAGACTGACCTGAAAGAGATTTCTCTTCCTGACATCCAAATACTTTTGCACTTTAAAAGATTTATTTTAGGATCTGGATTTTTCAGCCCATGGCTGTCTTACCATGTTTGATGGGGATCTATTGTGGTACAAGAGACAGCAGCCTGTATGTAAACCCTTGCAAAGGGTAAATTTCACTGCATGTGGAAGAATCCTTTCCTGGAAGCCCCTTTAATTGGCCCAAATCATTCATGAAAGCATCTTTGGGAAGCATCTGTTTCCAAAAGTGCCTGTTGAATCATCATTACAAAGTGCTCATTTAACAGCAGAGCTTACAGAGAGCTGTACTGGGTGAGCGCAGAAGTTGCCGTTCCTGGTACTGGATCTCTGTCCTACAGAGATGTGGCTGTGAGACGAGACAGACACATGGCATAATTCCCCCAGAGCACCTCCCAGCAATCTGTTGTTCTGGAATTACTTGAGCCAGAGGTGGTAGCTTTGTGTTTAACAGCCCTTGATGGATTTCTCAGCAGCTGTCTGCTCCTACCTTTGGCATGTATTTATGCAGAAGAACAGGCACAGAAAGAAGTTGTAGTGTCTCGTTACACACCAGCCAGGAGAAATAGAAAATGGGTCTCAACCTCCAAAGTTAGAATGTTTCCAGACTTTTCCATTTCCAATTCCCATTATAATTCTAGCATTTAACCAGCCACTTCAGAGCACTTGTATTCTTTGCCAAGCAGCCATGCAAAGTTGCCAGATTTCATTCTTTTGTCTTGAGAAACACATTTTGTTGTGCCTCTTTATTGAAGATAGTGTTACATGGGTGTTTCCTAATATAAGCTGTGTTGGGGAATCTCTGTTGTACAATCAAAGGATACTTTCCCTCTAAGAGTTACACCGGTCCTTTGAAACGCTATAGTATTTCCTGTTTCATCTGTCTGTAGCCTGTGGCATTCTACAGGGGGAGGAAAAGCAGCAGCAGCAGCAGCAGCAGCAGCAGAGCCTGGTAAACTCTGATATATGGGCTGTTTGGAAGACAGCATGGGCTTCATGCTGTTACCCATATGCAGAAGTGAGCAGCAAAACCCTGTTGATGCGCTAGTGAATGACCTGGAACTATCTTGTGAAGGATATTTTGATACAGAACACAACTGAACAGTAGGAATGTTTTCAATGAAGTGTAATACAATCCTTAAACTAGTGTCTTGGATAACTAAGTGAATGGCTGTTTCTCTTCCATTGAGGCAAACCATCTCTTTTGAACAGAAGCTCCCTCTGGTCCAAAACCACCAGAAATATTTTTTTTCTTTCCGATTTTCTAGTTGAGTAACACATTAATTAAACCTAAATGCGTAATAATTTTGGCATTAAAGCCACTGAAAAATTCTTATGCCCATCTTTTTGCTTCTTTTGCAGAGTCTGATCTTACAGTTAAACAACTCAGATTTAAGGAAATGAACTAACACTTTTAAATCAGCATCATTTAATACACTTATTTAAATGTCAGTGATTCAGATGGTGGTATTGCTCCAGCTCAGTGAGAGTAGTGGGGATCCAGCAGGACTGAGTGCCTGGGAATATGAAGTCTTGCACCAGCTTTTCTACCAAAGTATTGTAGGATGACAAATTTAGATTAAATATTTTGATTTTTGATTTAGCTTGGATTTTTCTGCTTCAAGCCTGAGCATGTGCCTAAAATCTTATTCATTTTCTCCAGGCAAATCTCTTGGGCTAATAACAGATATCTGAAAACAGAAATCTGAAAATGTTGCCTCTTTCAAAGCATGAACTTGAGTTCAGTGTTGGTTGTTTTTCTCATAAGAAGTAGGAAAACTGAAGGCAACATGACTTTTGGGTTTGGGTGGGAAAGGACCTTAAAGCTCATCCAGTTTCACTCCCGCAGGCAGGGACACCTTCCACTAGACCAGGCTGCTCCAAGCCCCGTCCAGCCTAGCCGTGAACATCTGCAGGGGTGTGTCCATGGGTCGGTCTCGGACCCTGCCGGGCCGCAGACAGCACGGGCTGGCCTGGCACACTCGCAGAGGACCAGGCGCGGCAGCCCGAGGGGCCCGAGGCAGTGTTCCAGCGGGTGGCCTCGATTGACATGACTGTGAACTATTCAAGAGTGGAGTCTTAAGAACCAGTACTGAGCACCATTAGCACTGGATGAAGATTAATTTGTGGAAATCTAAACTGAACTTGCTTTAGAAGTGTAAGATCTTCAGTGCCTGGTGTTAGAAGTGACTAACTCGAGGCAGACTCAAATCCTGTTTCATGGCAATGAATGCTTTGCATTATCAACCCTATTTGGAAGCATCTCAGCTGGAGCAGCTAAACCCTGAGGCCCTATAAACAACCGCACTTTTGCAAATCTTGAATTTCCTTTGGATCCTTCCTCATGACAGCTTTTTCCTTTCTGCTTGATTCTATACCACAGATGCATCTTCTCCCTGTTTCTGTTCACCTTCAGGGTAAACATTGTCTGTTATCTGGGTTTGTATGGTAGGCACCATTAGTGCTGTTTAGAGTCTCTAGACGCTACTGGAATGTGCATAAATGAAATCAGGAACTACAGATTAACAAAATAAAACCATTTCAAGAATGAAACAACTTGTGGGAAACTGGAGATTTTAAAAATCACCTGTAAAAACATAAATAAGTGCATTTCCAAGGTCTTTAGAGTGCTGTTTACTTTTGTAGTTAGAATCTCCACTGTTGTTTCTTCACAGGACTATTTTTTCTTGCCTTGGAGTTATAGAAATAGAAGTTGAAAGACCTACATAAAATCCCCAGCATTTATATGTTCTGCCTGATTTGTAAATATGCTTTTAGCAGTGCAGCCAGCACCTCTGTGCTTTCTTCCTCTGTTGACAATCATGCTTGAAGGAGACTTTGCTCCATAATATAAGTACAACTGCACCACTGTCCTACCTGAATTCCCTTTAGAAGCTGTCCTTCACTGGATTGCTGAAGAACTCCCAGCCATCAGCCAGCTGTGACAGGAGCACTCTGCTAAGGTTTCATCATTTTCTTGTGCTCTGCCTTCTCTCTCTGTTCATGATCTAGAGGGTGGCACCCCTCCCCACAGCAGGTGGGTTGGAAGTAGATGACATGTAAGGTCTCTTCGGACACAAGCCTTTCTCTGCTTCCATGATTTTTATGATTCCTACTTCTTGAATTGTAATTTGTCAGGGACAGGATTCCTCACTGGAAGGGGTCCTTGTCTTTGCAGATGTGCCAGGTGGGACACAGGTACTATAAGGTGGGTCTGCAGTCTTTGTAGAAGTCCAGCATTATCTGAGATTTCCACCTTGGAAAGATAACTGTGATGTAAAATCCAAGCAGGATAGTATGAAAGTAACTAAAATCCACCTGCACGTCCTACTTGAGACCCTAAGATCATTAGTGATATAAAGTAATAGGTAATAGTCATGTGATGGCAATATTGGTAAGGAACTTTTCTGTATTTTCACACAGCTTTTTGGCAGATCCACCATATGTATCATAGCACTTGCTTCCTTCCCCATGCAAAGTTACTGTGTCTGGAGCAATCTTTTTGTTTATAGCAGTGATTACACTTGGATAGGTGATTCCAGAAATTTAGACTTTCCCAAGGGGCATGAAATCTCAAAGAAAGTGTCCATGTCCTCTCTGACTAAACAGCTATTTTTCCTGAATTACTTGCTCTGTGTGAGGTCTGACAAGAGAATGGAGCACTGTGTGATGCTCTGTAAGGAGAGATGACCTGAACAAAAGTGTCAGAGGCAAATATCTCTAAGCATTGGCAGGAATTCCATGTGGGATCTGTATTTTGCATGGATGCAGGGTAGTTTCTCCAGCAATTCAGACTCGGACAAAGGACCACCAGTATTCAGGCCCTCAGGCTCACAAGGGGAGGATTTGTGGATAAAACAAAACAAAAGCCAAGTTTTTTGGGTGTTATGATTGGTTGTTTTGTTTTTGTTTGGATTTCTTTAGTCTGGTTGGGTTTTTTAAGTTTTGTTGTTGTTGTTGTTGTTGTTGTTAATGTGTGGGTTTTCTAAAAAAGTCTTGGGAATGGACAGGGAAGGTGAAGGCAATTCAGATGAATGCAAAATGGATCCTACTATCAGAGCAGCTGCATAGCAGAACATACAGTTTCCAGCTCTGCTCCCAGCTCAGCAGCCACTGGGTACATTGATTCAATTTGCAGTGGAAAATGATGCAATTGTTTTACTAGTTCCACAAAGATAAATGTCTGTATTTCATCAGAACAAGCACATAAATGAGAAGCAGCTCTATAATCTATCCTTCTTGATGACACTGGCACTGAGCACATTTGGCTCTGAAATTATCAGCTTAGCTATGCTGGCAAGTCTCTTGCTTGAACAGAAACAACTTTGAAAAGGAAAGTTTAATAAGCCAATGGAAAGTTTCACATTCTTCTTCCTTCTCCCTCTGTTCATCCTAAATCAAATACGTATTTTTACTTCATTTATTTTTCTGGAACATGTTGCATTTCTGTAGGTTAAGGATGAGCATTGTAAGCCTCCTTGGGGCCAAGCACATCTGCATGAGTTGGCTTTCAGATGATTTTTGGTCATGAGGCACTTCCAGATGTAGCCTTTCCCCCTGTTCACAGTGTGGTGTGCACTTCCTGCACAAGATGCAGCTTTGGTGGCTATTTTTTTTCTTCATACTTCTTGTTTGCCAGAGTGGTTTAAGAAGCTGAGGGTGGTTTATAAAAGTGATACGTCTAATTACATGACATAGAGAGGGATGGACATTAATATTAGTCATGCATCAATACTTGGTGAGAGTTTGTCATCAAATGAAAACAATCAGTAGCTTATCCTTGCAAAGTGAGGAAACTTTCAGTGGGATGACTGCCAATCTTCTTTTTCTTTTAATCCCCACCAAGGTAAGATTGTGGTAGAGAAACAGCTCCAGGGAAGTCAGAGCTTGCAGGAAAAATTTTGAGTAAGTACTTCTCTTGAGCTTCTTCAAGAAATGTGTATCTAGAAGGGAACAGCTTATCAACAGAAAGTTAGATGATTGCAGAGCAGCAAAGGAAAAAGAAGGGCAGGACACGTCTTCTCTTCTGAAAAGGGAACTAGGAAAAGCTTTTGGAGGTCTGCAGTCCCTATTGCTCCCCAGATAAGTTTGCCAATTTTGCATCCTTAGCATGTTTCTTTGTAATTTGTGTGTATACTGAATAACAACACATTTTATCAAACTAGACTTGCAGGAGAAACACAGACCATATTTTACTTTCTTATTGCTGCAACTTTTATTCATGTCTTTAGAGTATTACTGTGTCTCTGACTGCATGGGCAGCTGCCTTACTTCTCTGACACGCTGTGTCCTTTGCAGAAGAGAACTAGTGTTAAAATAAGAGCCACTATCTCTGTTGTGTATGTACATGTAGCAATCAGGGCACCACAAATGCGTTCACTGTGCTTTGACACAGAACTCATCCAACTATACTTCTGAAATTGTTGGTAAGCTGAATATTTACAACAGCAGAGGTATGTTTGATTTTCCCAGGAATGAATATAGTGGTGATAGCTGAGACAGTGGGAGCAAGGTGGAATTGCTCACAAAGCAAGCTTCCTTAGGCAGAATGCAAAAGGACACGCTCTGAGGAGATAAATTCTCTGGGCAATGCCATCAGGTCTGCACAGTGCAGAAACCCCTACACATGCCAGGTGTCTGCTTTGTCACTAATCTTAGTAGAAAAGCCAAGGACTTTATTAAAAATGGTGCTTCTCTGGAGCTATATTTTGAAGCTTTCAGCTCCCCTTGACTCCTGAATCAATCCCACATCAGTGCCTAAATAGAAACACATTGACCATCATGTCCAAAGTCACTGATTTGCAGTGTGAACTCATCACAAGACTTTAAAAGGAGTTAAAGAACAGAGGAAATTTTTGGCCAGTATTTGTTGATGTATAGTAGCATGTATGTTCAAGCTTAAGGGATATCAAGTTTGTTTTAAAATCTGGTTCCAAGTGGGTGCATAGCTTTAGGATGGAATTTTCAAAAATTAAGAAATAAGAAAGAAGGCTAAGAACCAGTCAGCTGAATTGTGTGAGCACCTGAAGAAATGTCTCCAGTGATGGAGTTTTAAATGCAGGACATGCTGGTGAAGCTCCAGCCTGCAGCACCTCCATCCTGATGCATGCTGTAGATAAGCAGAGGCCATCCTTCCCCAAACCTTTCACACTCCAGTCCTTCACTTGATTTTTCTCCCATTTGGGATGAAGGACAGGTTGTCATTTCCTATCCCTTCAGATGCCATCTCACACAGCATGGCCTGCAGACAGTGCAGTGGTGTGGGTGCCAATCACCATCAACAGTCCAGGAGAAATGGATGGGGAGAGTAGAGGGGACGGCATAAAGGGTAAATCTCAGTACAGCAGTTAAGGTTAATTATTGGGGCATCGTGGTAAAGTTGTGTAACCTCAATAGTTAGTTATTAAATGAATGCACAATGTTTCCTTCTTTATAAAACGCGATGAAGGTCTTTTTACTCCAGAGATCTGGAAGAAGCCTGTCTTGACCTTAACTGACAGCATCTGGATCTGTTTTGACTGTATTGATGAATAAGACAACAGCAACGTGATGGTGTGGAGAGCCCTGGGGAATATAAATAAGGCACATTAGCATGGCAAGGCAAACTAAAACAGCTATTGACAAGCATGAAGTTCAGAAGCTGTGATTTTGCCCGTAGCCATGACTGCTCCCCCTGCCTTGAAAACCCTTGTCAAGACCGATCATTACCACGTAAGGAGGCAAGAGCAAGGTGCCATTTCTATGAAGCAAACCCAGAGGTATAGGGAAGGAAAAAAAGGGGCTTTGGTAACCTTAATGCTAATTCATTGGGAATGAAGGCAACAGGGAAGAGAGCTTTCATGTTTGGATTCGTTCTCGTGGAAGAGATTAGGAAAAAGATCTCCTTAATTTTTGGAAATCCATCCCATCTAGGAAATTTCAGTTGAATTTAATAGGATGTTACTTGCTTTTTCTACTGTGATTTCTGTAGTTGATACTAAAGGCTTTTCTGGAGAAAATAGAGAGTAAGAACTCATTTATAGAATCTTATGTGATGATTTTAAAAGTCCTGTATTGTGGATTTCTTTGTTAAAATAGTAGATAGCATAATTTCTGTAGAAATCAAATCACAGTTCTGTAGAATTTCCGTATGGGAATATTAGACTTTTAATCAAGACAGAAGTACTACCATTGGTCCTTCTGTTAAAGACTCTTTTGTCCAGCATATAACAGTTACACATTGTACTGAAAAATAGTCCAGGGCACAAAGCTAAAGGTAAAGAATTAAGTAGGTTTTGTTTCTAGATTTGAAGATTGCCATTTTTTTCCTTGAATAGAGGTTAACATTTAATTTTTCTATTCCTCAGTTTCCTCAGTAAAACGAAGATAGCACTCAAGCACTCTGCAAGGATATATTCTCAGTCACATTTAATTACTTGTTTAGTGATTCATATGAAATTTTATTTTGTTGAAGCAAAAACCCAAGTGAGAACCACCACAGCACATTAGAGTAAATCTTTATTTGTGTCTTACAAAGTGTGCAAGTTAACAAGTGAGCACATAGGCCTGAAAGTCTCTCTGCTCTGCAAAATGTAGAGTGTCAATTGTTTTGGCAAGCATGACTGACTTTTAGTTGTTTAGGGTAATTCCCCACTGGCTGTTTGTATATTTCCTCTGGTATTTTTTTAAGCAAGAGGATCTCAGATTATAAAGAACAAGACTGAGCGTAAGGCATTTGAATTCACCACCAAGTTCCCTTTGTAACTCTGGATAAATTGCTAAATCTTTGCATTTTCTCTCTGTATTAAAAAGAAAAGAAAAATAAAATTATTGTAATNAAACACGAGGTTCTGCCTGTCCCTAGGGGCTGGTACTGACATTATATACTACAAATTACGTGTGCTATATTTACAATTCCATACCAATAGTTATCACCTATGTTGGACAGTGAGTCCCTACTCTAACCCAATAGAAAAGTGCCACCATCACAGTGAAACATGGAGAACAAGAAGAAGAAGAAGAAGACACGCCCAAATCCCTCCATCTTGTCCCTTAAACCCCAATTCTAAAATCCCCTAAACTCTACTTTTCTCACCCTATAACAAATCCATTACTATTCTACTTAAACCCTTGTGGTCTGTAATTCTTCTCTCAGAGTTGGCAACCTTTCCCATGGGCTGAGATCAAAGGCACAGGTGCTATTGGCTCCGTGCCATTGTCTCGAGCGATCCAGGGCAGCCAGAGGGATGTCCTGGACTCCCACATCAGTGATAAAATTTGCATGTTAGAAAATTATTAACTCCAAAGCAACAGAAATTAGGTCTGTCCTTCACCTTACACTTGGAATTTCACTCAGACTTCTGGCTTTTCCAATTTAAGGTACCAGCTAGAGTTTTCAATGTGACAACCATCAGAGCACAGAGATTTTCATGCTTGTTAATAATATCTTTTCACATTAATAAAAGGAGAAGTCAATTGAAGCTCATTGTGCCAGATAATTCTCTCATTTTGTGATCTCACTCCCTCATTTTTACCCTTCTTTTTCCTGTGTTTATTTAATATCTTTGCAGATCCAGACAGTACATATTGTTTGCAGAATATTTTCTTGAAATATTTGCCTGTCCAGAATATAGAGTAAGAAAACCTTGATTCCAGATTGCTTTTCCTGGCAGCTACTGGAGGATGCGGAATAAAAAATAAAAACAAATAAATCTTAAAATCTGAAAAAAGAGTGAGGATGACTTTTAAAACTTCATACCAGGAAACACCATCTAAAAATGGAGGAGAACAGTTTAGAAAAGGAAATTAATCTTATCAAATTATAAGTCCCCATAGAATTTTTCCTGCTCTCCAACAAAAAATGCAGTGTTTTGAGGCCCAGCTTTGTCATTCTTACAATATAATATGAGACCCATTAATCCTCTAGAAGACAACACGCATCCTGGTCTGCCTGGGATTTCTCTGGATTTCTGTTTGGCAGGAATCAGATCTGTTTTTACTCCATATTCGAACACTGTGTGCATCGTGGCCATAAATTCATGTCTTTTTGAGGCAAGTTCCCTTTTGCTTCAGTAGGAACTTATTGGGCCACAAGTGAGGAAGGATTAACAAAGGATTTGTCAGAGATTAGTAATAGATCAGTCCATGTTGACTAGAGGTTTTGAAAGGTTTAAGTTAGTAAGAGTGGGGGAGGATGGTGGAGAGTGACATTGAGAACATGGCCAGCATGTTGTCTGAGTGTATCCACAGCAGCAGATAGTGTAATCTCATTTGCTGCATTAACTAACACAGGGAAAGTTGCTGAAAGATACATCTGAGAAAAGGAACAGGAAAACAAAGCAGTGTTACCAATGGATTCCACTGAAATTACAGTGGTGCATTCTCCCATACAGGAGCATATCTCTGAGCTGTGGACTCATACACAGACAGTGTCCCCAGAAGAATCCTCAGCCTAAGGCAGGTTAAGAGATGGAAGAGAGCAGATGCATAGATGTTGTCTCAAGGCCTAAAAAATAGTGAGAGTGAACAGGAGCTCTCTGCATCATAGACTTTAACAAGTTAAAGGACTTGTAGTCAAGAAAGCCAGAATAGCAACACCACTGGCATCTATTTCATCACAAGGACTATAGCATTTCCCTGAGCCGTGCCCTTCCTGAGTTGCAATATATTACGTATTTGTGTGGTTGGGAATTTCTCAATCAATGCGAAAATATGGTATATTGGTCACTCTGCTGGAGCTTTTGGCAAGTTTATAACTATTCTTGCTGTTCTAGGAGTTTTAGTCTGAATTTAATTAGCTTCTGCTTTCAGACAGTAAATTTTGCTATCTCTTCCTTTGATAGTTCCTCTGTTAGCAGACATATTTCACTTAGTACCATGGATATTTCTTTGTTATACAAGTTAACCCCATAATGAAGGAGCAGCCCTCTGAAATTGAAACTGAAAGAGGAACTCTTTATCAAGGACTCTTCCAGTGCTTACCTTTTTTTCTTTGATACTGAAGGAAATTTGTTGTTCTAAGAGTGTCTTAGAACATGACAAAGAATAGGGTCTTCTGCAGCCTGTTGGGTGCAGTTTCTTTAGTAACTCAGATGGCCATATCTGCTCCTTCCTGGGAGATTCAATGGGTTCAGATCCTTTCAAACTAAATTGCAGTTAAGTGTCTGTATCTGGTGTTCATTTTGACTAAGTCTTCCAGTGGGTGTAGCTAGTAACTGTATATTATGCTGGATGCCAGTTTGGGTCCAAGTGTTTACATGTTAAGTCAAAATTAAAACTTTCAAAATATGATTATTGAAGATGTAGAAGATGGAGTTTCTTCAGCAGCTATCCAAACCTTGATCCTATTTTTTCCTTCCTTGCTCAAGTTCTTTCAGCTAAGTTGAATTCTATTAAAGTACCTTCAGTTTAGTAAACTGCCTTGGAAACTTTTGATGCAAATATGCCAAGCTGTCCATTCTCTCATCTTGTGGTTCTTTAGCTGGTGAAAGCTTGTGGACTCCGCCCAAATGAAAATACAGAGATTGATTTAGAGCATTTGGACACCTAGGAGAATTTACTTTTCCTAGAGGTGATTTACATTTGCACTTGTTTTTCTTCTCAGAGCTATGGAACATGTTTGACAGACTTTATATGAACCCCCTAAGAAATTGTTTGGTTTGGCTATTATGATGCTTAATCTTTCCCACATTGGGAGTCTGTGAATTCTTTACTAGAGGGTATATGTTCAAGTTTTTTGTATTCTGTCAGAATAATGCAAGCTGACAAGTAAGCAGGGACATGATAAATCTAGACTTGAGGTCTTTTTCATGGTAGGTGAAGAATGAGCTAGAACTGTTTTTGTGGAGAGGAGTAAATCTCAGTGGTAATTTGTTCAAGCAAAGCATCAGACAGCATTGCAGTCATGTGGTTGCCATGAAAAACAGTATAAAAGGGTCACGTGCCTAATAACTTCTACACTATAGCTCTTCAAAAATGTACCTGTGGTTCAGTGGTTTAAAGATACGGATTCCCAGAAAATGGAAAGGCTTTGGGCTTGCATTTCCTACAATTGTGCTAATTTCACTGTTTAAGGGGAATTCAGACAATCCAGAGGCATGCAAGCAAGGTCTTAGGGCATAATCCCAACAAAAGGGTATTATCAAAGGTTCATTCATCCATATGCTCAGAATTAGTTTATCGTGAGCTTGATAATTTTAAGAAAGTTGCCATGAAGCTTCACTCTTTTTTTGATTTGCAGTAACCCCTTCCTTGCCATATAATTTCCCTGTACTCTCTGCCTGCTCTAGAAATTTTTCTTTAGTATTTGGCTGTAAAACATCTCTTTCCCATTCTCCTTCATCCACCTTTCATGCCTTTTGACAATTCTCTTTCACATCATCTTATGTTCAAACCTCTTGTGGTGTTCTAAGCCTCTGCCCTTCTCCCTCAAATACCTCAAATATCTATCCTTCTCGAACCTCTCCCTGAAAACCCGCTTCTGTCACCGTGCCCATAAGAAATGGATTGAGATCAGCCATGAGATGGCAGTTAGGACCTGCTGATATTTCTGAAGCTGAAGTGACTGGCATGCAGAGATTTAGCTTAGATAAACCCCTGCTTTTATGACTGTGATCTTCTTCACAAAGCTCCCTTGTATTATCTGCTTGAAAAAGTTATGATTCTGTTTTCCCATGCAAAAAAAATTCTGAAACTGAGACACAATCTGCTTTAAATTTTTCTACTCTGGCAGAAAAAAACTTATTTTGCCTCACCAGAATGTGTCCCTGTGAGTATTTGAAGCTGAAGCATTTCAGCTCTGAGGCTTAACTTCTCCGTCTGGCTCTGACACCAAATGAACAACTTTGCTATATATGAACGATATATATATACATATATATCGTAGCATGCTGTCATACATTGTATCAACCACAAAAGCCACTGATTTTTTTCCTTTTACATTTCCTTTCTGTCCCTGACCATGTCCCTGACCACAGTGTGCTTGCAGAGCCACACTCTGGACGCTCCAGCAGCTATTGTCTTTTCACATCACCAAGAGTAGACTTCCCATTGATGTCATGGGAGTTTGGTGTGGGGTTCCAGCAGAGGATGCACAGGAGGAGAGATAAGAAGGCACCTGATAAGGGTTCGCACACCTGATAAGAGTTCTTCAGCATAGACAGGAAAGCAGCATTTTCACCTTAATTATCAGTCACCTTTTTTTGTGGCTCAATGAAGGATGCTCCATTTTAATAGAACATCAACACAGGCACCTAGGAATTGCCCGAAGTCCCATGGAAAATGGCGCTGATACCATCTTTAAAGTGTGCATCTCCTCTCTGCTGTGAATTTTAAATAAAGCACTCAGCAAGCAAGGGAATATTGAAAAACACAGTGATCAAACACAGTCCTTGGGATAATCTCCAGCAAACTAGTTCAGTGCTGAGCAAGAAACCAAGAAGAATCTTTGGAAAGGATTTACTTTTTTTAGTACGTGCCTTAGAAATAAATTGCAATATTTCAGTTTGTATGACAGGAACGTGAAAGTTTTTTCAAAAGGCAGTGGTGATAACAATAGGCTTATTAATACTAAAACTCGAGCTATATAATTATAATAAAACCGTTGAGTCTCATTTCTTTTTTATAGATGGCAGTATGCAAATAGGGAGCCATCCGCCTTGATAGCTGCAGAAGCTATGAAATCCTTATTTGAAGAATTTCAATCTGTTTTTCCTATAGCATTCAGTGCTCAGAGTCAGAAAAGAAGCTTCTCCCATCCTCCCCTCTTCTTTCTCAATATAACAATGCATTTTAAACTGCTCCAAAATTGCAAAGCTATTTCACAGTTTCACAGAGAGAAAATGGCTTGAGGGAACCATTTGCTTTTTTATGCCTGAAACATCAAAATAAAATACTAAATGAATTCTGTTGTATAAAGGATGGGAGCGAGTCAAAAAGGGTAGAGGGTGAGTTGTCTCAGGAGCCTGAGTAGGACTGCAGAGACTAGCAAGGGACTTCAGAAGTAGGCACAGATACATTGAGGCTGCTTTAGCATGGCAGGATCTTACAGGAAACCACAGCTTTTTGTTCCCTGTTCATTTAGGAACATGTCCTTCGTGACCCTGTCACAAGAGGAAGGAAGGCTGTATGTTAGAGATCTCAGTGATCAGTCAATTTTTGTGGTATTTGTGCTTGTAAAATAGAGGATTCTAGATAAATCCATTCTCTTTAATCTGTGTTACACCTTTGTGGTTTTTTGTGAGTGATGATCCCTGCTTTAAGCAGCAAACCATCAAGAAATGCTAAACTTTGTTGTGAACTTTAAGAAGTTTATTGCTCAAAATTAAAAAGTAGCTAATAAGCTTTTCTCTCAGTGTCTTCAGTGGAAATCAGGATCTGTTTAACTGCCTAAAAAATGGGTATGTTCTCAGCAAAGTGGAAGTGAAATCAAAGTGGAAATTAATTTCAGGATTAATGAAAATTTTGACAAAGCATTCACTGGTGACCTGTTAATCATACATTAACCAGTAGGGAAGGCTCAGAGCTTGGCTGCGTCTTTGAATTCAGCTGCTGTACATGCACGAGGCTAAGACGTGTTCTTGTATTCTCTTGCTTAGCCAGAGGCTTTTTCAGTGAAATTTGAATGCTGTTATTCTCCAAGGTACAGCACATGTAGTTCAACACTCTAATTTTGAGCCTCAACCTGTAGAGTGACCTTGGGCAAAGTACTTTGTGTCTCTACTTTTCCTTGTTCTTCTGTGCAGGTTGCAGGAGAACCTGAGCACTGTAGTCAAGGGCACTACATAACTTTGAGTACCATGGACAACATGTAAATGTCCTCTTTTCTGACAGCTGAAGAGAGTTGTTCAAAGACTTACAGCATTTTCCTAGTGATCTTCACCTCTTGATAGCCAAAGTCATCCTCGACAAGGGAAGGAAGTGTTCCCATTAAAGCACAGCACTTCTTAACTTGCAGGCTCTTTTGCTAAACTTCCAAAGGTCTTGAAACACCTTTCCTGGGGTGCATGATTTATTCTAAGGGACAAGGCTGATTTACTTTATCATAAATTCATGGTGCTTTGGGAATGCAAGATAGAATTCTAGAACTGAAATCTTAAGGGTGATTGAAGTGAAAGGGAATTGGTTACATACAATCTCAAGTGGCTCTGAAAAGTTGTGACTGCATTATTCCTGTGTGGCTCCTCATGTTGTAGGGAAAGAAATTACACTTGTACCTGAAATAAATTTAGAGACATTCATAGGGCTTGTTTTTCCTTTGAGGGCATAAACCTGGTCTACATAGGGACAGATTTTGTGGTGTAGCAGTACCTACAGGCCTGGTTTATGAAGATTTATGTTTTTACTGGCAAGAGATTTTGATTGTTCATTTAGCATTAGCACCCTGAATGCTGTTTTTTAATGCTCGTGATGAAAGTGGTTTGAGGTGTTTTAACCAGATCATGGCAACAGGTCTTGGCAGTATAGATGAATAACATCTAATCCTGCTTTATGTATGCACAAGTACATAATTCCATTCAAGCATATTTCTGTATATTGACAACTGCTTGTGCATGCAGCATTATATGTAAAACTTTCTGTGCATTTCATTCTATATGTGTGAATATGTATTTATATAAATCTATGCCAACATGCATTAGAGAATGAAATACCCTGTATTCAGTGACATCTCTTGGCATTAGAACTCCCTACTTAATACCCATATTTTATTAAAAAGTCCAGTTAGAAATAAAATGGCTTTTTCACTCATGCAACCAGAAATGTCCTTCAGATGTGCTTGAATTTAGGCCACCAGATCTTCAAAAGCACCAGACAGGAGCACCGTGTCCCAGAACAAAATGATTGTCACAGTTTGGTTCCCCTAAACAGAACAGACCTTCTCACACCAGGTAGCATAGAAGGTGAAAGACCCATGAAAACAGACAAATTGTAACTGTTTCCCTGCTGCAAATGTGTCCTGGTTTAGGGCAAATTTGGGAGGAAACCTCCGAATGGGGTCCCTCTAGGAAAGAGATTCAAGCAGTCCCTCCCCCAATCGGCTCGGAAAAAAAAATTTCCTCGGAGAGAAGTGGAAAAAGAAAAACTGTTTATTCAGCAGGCAATACACCTCCCAGCACAAAAATGAACAATACCAAGCAGCAAAACCTCTCTCTGTTCCGAAGAGATGACAGATTTAGAAGAGTTCTTTCCGTGGTTGCCCGGCTCACTCAGGTGCTCTCAGTCCCTCCGGTGCTGGGAAATGCCACGGCCCAGGCCAGGCCTGGTGGGACACAGGTGTGAGCTCCTGGTGCTCTTCTGGGTTTTCAGTCCAGAGCAGATTCAAACAGTTCCAGAAAAAAGTAAAAAAAAAAACAAAAAACCACANCATCATACAGTCACCCCAAGACAAAATGACATTCTCTGTAAAGAATTGGGGTTTTTTTCCCTTAAGGAGAAAAATTAATTAAAAGAAACCTAAAAAAAAGTAAACCAAACCAAACAAACAAATAAAAAAAAATTCCCAACAACCAACCCTACCAAGAAATACATTTCAGTTAAACAGATACTGGTTTAACAAGTTACATACTGTAATATAATTTAAGCTTCCTATGAATTATTTTTTGGACTACCAGTGAACAAGACAAAAAATATCTGAAAGCCTATCACTTGTCTTGTTTCTTCCCAACGAGCTCTAGCTCTCATAAGAAAGTACAGGTTAGGTTTAATGACTCCTCTTCTTAATGATTTATTGAGGAACCTATCTTCAGAAACCCTGACTTTGTTTGCCATTTGTCAATACAAAAACACTTCAATGCTTGAAAAGATTGAGATAGGTATATACAGTAGATAATGCAAACCTGGCTATACTTTGGATTCTGCAGGTTAAAGTTTATCCTCCTAATTTTGGACTGCAGAAGTCAGAAGTCTTCAAGAGTCTGAATTAATCTTTCCATCTAATGGATTGAAACTGAATCCTTAGAAAACTTGAAGAGTTCTGGCAGAAATGCTACCAAATACTGTGTTTTGAGTGGGGGAATTTCTGAGTTCAAAAGAAAAGGAACAAGAAGAGAGATGGATAAAGGGGGACAGGTCATTTTCAGGGGAGAAGAGATCAAGGGAGAAAGTGGTCGAGTGTCAGGACTGTGGTATCTGATTTGATTGGAAAAAAGGAAATCACAAACATACAGCTCATACGTATTTTACTCCAGATACATGAGGAAAAAGGGAAGTAAAAGACTTGCACTGCAATGCGCATCCTGGCTCCACATTGCCAGTGCAAGATTGACCTTGAAAGCTGCTACTTCATGGTAAAGGGACTCAAAATTGATTATTGCATTCAAGGTGGCAGGATGTTCTTCAGTTTGGTATCAGGATTTCAAACAGCTGCAGTTCTTCACAAGCATTTAGACGTACCTAACACAAAGAAAACAGATATGATGGAGTTAAATAAAAGATCACAGCTCACTTCTAGATACTTTCCAGTTTTTTCCTTCCTTTTCCTCCTGTACGGGCATTCCTGTGCAGTCCTTCTAAACTACATTCTGATGCTCAAGTTGAGCTGTTCCCCAAAAGTGAATTTCTACATTTATGGTATTTTACAGACATATTTTCACTGTTTTACAGAAGACATTACTGCTGTTTGTAATTTCATGGTCTAGTTCAGAACTGAGTCTGGCTGAAGACAGTTTTTTAGAGCCACGAGCTTGCTTTGGTGAAATTCAGCTTCCTAACAGCAAATTAGTATAACAAAACTTAATGCTCTGAGATTCATCACATATTCAACATCCCAAATGAGTTACCAGATAAGAGTCAGTCTTAGTTCATTATTTAGTTAAAGCAACCAAAGAGGAATGAGGGAAAAAAGAATGGGTCTGTATATCTACTGCAATTTAGCATTTTTGAATGTAGATTTTGCTAAATCTTCCCGATCCTTTTCTTTTCCCTTTCTACTCTCCAAAAGAAAACACATCTAGTTGCCTTAGGAAGAGATTGTGTATCAGATTTACAAAATAAACCAGCGACAAATTTCCTGTGAGGTATGGCTGGGGAAACTCTATTGAAAACCAGATGCCATCACAACTTTAAAGTCTGTATCCAAAATATACACACTGAGGCAGGTGAGAATTACAGTGCAAATGAGGAATCACAGGTGGGATGTCTTTCATCAAGGTGGCAACGGAGCATAAAGCCAAGGCTTCGTCTGTTCTTGCATTTCTTAAGCAGAGTAATGCCACTAGCTCATGTTCCTCCACTGGTGGTACCTTTCTCCAAGCCAGAAGGGAGCAGTCTAGAAATTTCCAGCTGTGTTTTGTCTTCTCAGCCTACTCCAGTGCCTCTCCTTCCCTGCTTAAACCTCTGCATGTATCGAGAAGCAGCCAGCAGACTGTTCTGCTATCAGCAGTGCTGCCTTAAAGGCTGCCTCATCCCACTGAGGTGGATATCAAATCCACAAGCAGGGTGTAACAGGAATACATCTGTGAACACATCCCTGCTTGCTCTGAGCAGGTACACGCTGTTTGCCTCATTATCCCTGCTAACCAGGCTGGCTTCTGCAGCTAGTCCTGCCTCTCTGAAATGTCAAATGTGGAGGAGCAGCAGTGCCAGCAGCCCAGGCACTGTATTTGTCACTACTCCTGCTGCAATCTAGAAGAAATTCCTTCTTAAAGAAAGCACGCACAAGTCTTAGGAGACTCTCTGAGTGTCTGCACAGATGGGAGGAGGAGGAAGAGGAGGAAGACACCTGTCTGGATGAACTGTAGCAGTTCTGGGGTTGCAACCCCTGGGCTCTCTGCTCTGCTTGGCTCTTGACCTGGCTCTGGCTAAATCACTTGAGGCCTTAGTACATGGATTTTCTCTAGCTGCCCTTAAGTTCACATCAGTCACATCAAAAGCCCACCTCATCTCCTGTCTGTATCTGACAGTAGTCACGTGTCAGCACTTAGGGAGGTGTTTGAGAACAGGGCACAAATGCCATGGTGTTTCCCAAATACTATTCCAGCCCTTTGCTGGTCAGGTTATAAATTCTTTAGGATAGTGGTAATCTTACCCTGTGCTTCTACAACAGGATCTCAGTCAATTTTGAGGCCAGGTAGTGTTTGCATCATATAAAAAAATATTAATTAGTGGCCTGTGACTGGCAATTGGAGCTGGGTTGAAAGCAACATATTTGTTGCTGCTGCTTTCAGACAGACTGGGGAGAGTCATTCCCATGCTCTGAACAGTTTACTGCTCCATCCCCGTCGCAGGGATTAACACAGACACTGCTAGCAAGGACCCACTGAGGGTCTAAAAGTGTTACAGATGATAAGTGTATAACAGGAAAGTCAATTATCAGCTAGTAGATCCTGGTAGTAGATACCTTCCAAGGCACTGAATTATAGCCTGCCACTTGCCTTTTGCAGGTCACCTTTCACAGTGTTGCAGACCCACATTAAAATGACTTGTGACTAACAACAGAGCAGGGCTTAGTGCCTCTTTATCACTCTGCAGTGAAAGGAACGTCTACTCTTTAATATTGCAGAAAAACCTTTGTGACTGAGACTTCAGACTGGCTACAGAAGATTTGCATCACTAAAAAGAATTGCTTGGTTTATGTTTTGACACAATTCAGCTCACTGTTTGCATTATTCACAAGCCTGACAAAATCTATTTTTTAGAAAGATACTCTGTTTGGTTTTGTTTTAGTTTTTTGTTTTACACACACACTGTGGTAAATACTTGCTCCGGTCTGGTACCTGCTCGGACTACCCTTTGCAGCATAAGTGCTGTTATTAACACATCTAAAGAACTAGGGATTTCTAAAATGCATTTTAAAAAGTGGGTCAGTGATGCAGCTTCCACAGGATATACATTTTAAAAAGGTAAATAGAAAATAAATATATAAATATGACCGCAAAAAAGGAAGAAACTGAGCATTGCATGCTCAGGGAAGTTTCCCTTGGAAGTAGACGGCTTGTTTGGGATCTCTACAGCTGTGTTTATGTTGTTTAAAAACAAACAAACAAACAAAAACAAAACAAACCCCTCAAAAACATAGAGAAAAAAGACTTCTGGAGACTTAATTATCACATAAAGGACAAGTATCTATAGCCTAAAGGACAAAACCAAGAGGCTTACATCCTCATTCCTACCTTCTCCAGAGCTGATTTGTTTTGGTGAATTCCAGCAGGAGTGGTCAAAACCAAAACCATGTAACACCAGCTGCCAAACAATGCCAGCAACCAGCGAGTCAGCTAGAGCTCAGCCCCTGGCCCCAGTAGTGTAAGATGGTTGATATGATACTTGGGACAAGACTTGCATTCACCTGGAATAGAGAGGGTCTGGGGCATGCTCCATCTTAGAATTAGGGAATTGTTTAAATTGGAAAAGACTTTTATGATCATCAAGTCCATCCATTAACATAACATTGCCGAGTCCACCATTAAACCATGTCCCCAAGTGTCACATTTACGTGCCTTTAAATTACCTCCAGGGATAGTGACTCCACCACTTCTTTGGGTAGCCTGTTCCAGTGCTTTACAACACTATTGGTCATAATAATGTTCCTAATAAACAATCTAAACTTGCCCTGGTGCAACTGGAGGCCATTTTCTCTTGTCCTATCACTTGTTGTCTGGGAGAAGAGACCAACCTCCACCTGTCTAAAATCTCCAGGTAGTTGTAGTTAATACTACAACAACAGTTGAGTGAGAAGGTCACCCTGAGCCTTCTTTTCTCCAGGCTAAACACCCCCAGCTCTTTCAGCTGCTTCTTCTCAGACTTGTGCTCCAGAATTTTCATCAACTCTCTTGGCCTTCTCTAGGCCCGCTCCAGTACCTCCATGTCTTTCTTGTAGTGAGGGACCCAAAACAACAGAGGATTGATTCAAGGTGCAGCCTGACCAGTGATGAGTATGGGGGGAAAAGCCAGATGTAAGTCATCATCCCCTACTGACTCTGACTCAGTGGCATTGTACTGACATTCACCAAGTGTGAAAGCATCACTCAGTTTAGTGCACAGCCTTCGGCAAGGGCTGCACACCATGAGTCAGTTACAGCAGCCCTGAAGAAGCCAAGAAGTACTACAGAGTGTCCCTTTCTGAGTCACAATTTCCTCCATGCCTGGCTCTTTCCTACAGTTAAAGTTGTGTTATTTGGTAATAATCCACATCTTGTGTTCCACACATATATACCAAGAAGTGTTAAGGGAGAGCTCAGGCATGCTCCCCTCAGCCTGAAGCAAGTAGCAATGAAGCAGTGCAGCTGTGAAAGAAGATTGGGATTCACCTAAGATTCCAAAAAGTATGTCAGAAATACTGTGTCAGGCAGAGCTAAAGCAGACATATAAACAACTGCTCAAGAGAAAAAAAACCAAAACAAATGCAAGTACTTCAGGTCAATTAAAATGCCTCAATTCTTTTGGAGTTTTAAAACTTTTTTTGAAAAATAATATTACAAATAACCTAGAGAAAAAGTATAATTGTAAGACTTTCTTTGCAAGAAAAGCTTGAAATAATTTTGTTTATAAAGAATAACCAACTTACAGACCTGGTGACCACATACCACCAGATTTTGTTGCTGCATTTTTATTTATCAATTATATAATTAAGGAACACAACTGAAATGGATTTTTTGAAGAAGATGGACCAAGTTGTAAACATTTGGCAAATCTACAAAAATTTATAAAGTGCAATGATTTTTGATCTGCTGAAGAACTGAAAACTGCTTCATTGGACAAACTGAATATTTCATCTATCACATATACATTAAAACATTGAATTAATTTTGAGACAGTGGGTGGTTTTGACTCACAGAAAACATTAACCAGGCCTCTTTCATAGTATTCACTATCCTGCTGCTAAGTGTTCGCACAGAGTTGCTCAAGTAACTCAGATTGCTGTATGACCCTTCCCTACAAATTTTAATTTGCAAAGATCTTCAGGGTTTTTTGAAAGTAAACATCCTGCAGTGAAGTAAAACGTTAATATCATTGTATTCACAAAAGTGTGTTCTTAAACTGCTTAAGGTGTTGTTTTAATCCATTGGAAGAGTTACTCTTGTTCCTCAACTAAGTGTCAAGTTAAGAATGTTCTTGTCTTTTTTTTAATTTTTTCTAGAATGTGGTTATTGTTTCATATCATCTTGGCAAGAAAAGACTAAAACCCACAAACAGTGACAGTCCAAGTCAATTGCCTGGTGTACCATTTATAGGCTGGCCTTAACTCAGATCAGTATGGGCAGTAGATTACTTGGGAGGTACTTTCTGGACTTACCAGCCTAGGGTATTAAATTTTAAAATCTTACCAGTGGCCATGTAGCATGAATTCTGAAGAAAGTGTATCCATAAGAGAACTGAATGCATGCATGTAATCTGTCTACAATCTGCAGGTGTTTTATTTATGTGCTTGCTCTTAAATGTCTAATTAATGAGTCTCTAGTGATGGAGATTAGTGTAACTCATGTCCAGCATATAATTGATAGAGCAATCCCATCCTGCTTGATTGAGTTCCCAGCCCATGAAGGTATCTTCCCCTTCTACCAGCTTGATGTGCAAAGCCTTGATCAGGGAAACATAGCTCTCCTGTTCTCATTATAATGCTCTG
>VZTT01053193.1:9312-29312 GCA_013400855.1 Buphagus erythrorhynchus
GGACCCAGGGGTGGGGGGGTAATTTTCCCCTTATTTCAGTAAAGGTGTTTTTGTTAGCCACTAAATGTTTAAATCTTTTCTATGAATCCATCATATATATATATTTTTTTTAATTAAAAGAGTAGACCATACTGGCATTTTTGAATGCTATTTGCTGTTATGTTTTCACCCAAAGCAGACTCTGCAGTGTTTCTCCAACTTGTATGAGTGAGAAAAATTTGCATTGTGCCCTAATGATTCTAGGTGTTCAAGGTGACCTAAATCTATGCACAATTGAGAAAGGAATGCCCTATGAAGATTGTGAAATCTTCTGAAGAATACTGTGTTGCCACTTGTTACTAACTTTTTGCAGCTATGAATCCTTCAGGAAGAGTTGAATGTCTGTCTTTTATCAAGACTTTCAGTCCTATTCCAGTAGTTAAGGACATACCTTGTCTCTCACAGGCAGTGTCAGACAGCAATATTTGCATCTTTGGTTAGACTGCAGCTTAAAACACAGGACTGCATAGGGATTATGGATACTTGAGTGAAAAATGGCCACTTTATTAGATATTAGCAGTGTATATGTGATCAATCTTTCTGAGTAATTTTCATATGAATTAATTTGAGACAAATATGAATTGATACCATGCTAGGAGTTAGCTTTTTGGCGTGGGATTCAAGTTCAGATTCTTACCAGAACAACAGCCTATCTTGAGGAAAAAGAACTAATGGACTGAGGAGCTCTCACCTGTTCACTCCTACCAAAATGCTTGTGTTCTGGAAACCCCCTAAACTTCAAAAAGCACCTAGGCTCACAACACTTCTTTGTTTTCCCCTCCTGCTGTGCTGCTCAGGCCAAGGGGACAACCAGCTGCTGTGAAGCACTTCTTCACTTGTGATTGTGTCTTAAACCAAGTGGTTGCTCAAGTAGTACATTTCTGCCACCATTGGGTGATGATTGACCTTTCCCCCTCTCCCATTATTTGTGTTCATTAAAGAAGTACATAAGTACTCCTTCTCAGTAGCATGTTGGAAATTTTTAAGTATTTGAGTGATTCCTGCATGTGAAAACACTATGCAATCATACTAGTGACAGCTTTCTTTGACCAAAGTGCTTGTTAGCAGAGTATTAACCTATTTGGACCGGCTCTCTGGGCCAAATTCCTGTTGTATTGCTTCTGAGCTCTCAGTTCATGTTGATACAGTTGAATATGATTAACGTAAATTTCCTATTTAGCTATATCCGTTTTAAGGTGAAATTCAAAGAAATCTGCAAATATGGTTTGTTACACGACATTAAAATAATATCTTAAATTTCAGAAATTAATTTTGTGCTCAAGAAATTAGCTTCCTCCAGAGCTGTTTTTTTATAGGTTTTTCCCTGACACGTTCCTGTACTGCCAAGCACTCTTAAGCATTGTGCTGCAATATTGTTATTGCTGGAGCTTCTCATGATCAGAGTGTGGTGTTATAATCATAACTTATTTGCTGGATGTAAATGGATAGTAGCTGAAACCAAATTTCTTTTCACCTGTATAATCAAAAAATATTATTTGGATTCCTAGAGGTGAAAGGAGGCAAGCTGAAACTTCATCTTTGAAGAGAAAATTTCAGAGGCACTTTGTCACTGTCATGTCGTGGTGCAGACATCTGTCAGACTCTATTACAAATCCAACTTTCTTATTCGATGAGTTACTCAATTTGCAAATTGAGACCTCTCTGCTTTGTTAAAAATTATCACTGCTCATCCGAAAACCCTAAGTGTTTAAAAGTATAAGATGACAGCTTGAACGCTTAGGGATGTGGACTCTCCTTATAAGGACAAATTACCTTTCTGGATGTCACATTTAAATGTTTAGCTGCCTATCATCTACAGGGAATTTAGCATGATAAATCTTTTTAGATCTCTGAGAGCTGAGGAATTGTGCACGAAAGGTGTTTGAGGTTCAGTTTTTTTTGTGTGCATCTTTTACAGAGTAGGCTTCAATCGTCTTTGATTGCAAGTACGGTAACTGGAAGATATTGCTTGAGGTCATCTCCTTTATTCAAAGATTTGAAGCTGTTGTCTTCCTTCTTTGTCTAAATAAGAATTTTTTTTTTGTTTTTACTAAATATATGTATTAGGCTATTTTCTAGAATGAACCAGAGTGGATGAACCTAAAGATTAAAAGGTTAATTTTTCAGTTGTGTGACAAGCATACAAAGGTATAATTGTGGGGTGGATCTGGCCCATCATTTCAGTATGCCATTTTGTAATTTCACTGTCAATCCCAGTAATATTTGCTTTTCATAGGGGAATGAAGATATATGTGGCTTTTTATTATTTACATTAGAAATGGGTGTTGATATGGATTCTCCTGTGGCAACAAAAAAATGTATTTTCTCATTTCTTAGATTTGTGTGTATTTTGGCCTTGCTGTTGCATTTTTGTTGAGATAAATAATAAGTTTTAGTAGTATTGATGTAATTCTTGGGGAATATATCCCATTAGCTAGGTGCCATTCATCTATGGGCATTCTGATTCCATCCAGTTTATTATGTACATTTTGTTTAGGAAGCAGGTTACTCTGAAGAAAACAGGTTTGCTCTCCTGACATATACCACCAAAAATTCTGCAACCCGTTGAGGGATATAAAAGCCACATCTTCAGTTTTGCTTACTGTCATCCTTTTTAGTCTAGCTTCAAAACTGAATATTTTTTCAAGGCTAATTACTATCTTCAGCTCTGGGCCAGCTGTGGTTTCTTCCTCATGGTTTGAATAAAGAAGGAAAGGAAGCTACTTTCACAGGCCTGAAATATCCTTACATTTGGCTGTTACAGAAAAGAAGAGCACAATAGGTTGCTTCATTCTTTGGTGATCTCAGAGGTGCAACACCTTTATCCTTTCAGTACCAGGGATACTTCTGGGGACCCTTTCAGTGAATTATTTTGGTCTCCTACCAAAATAATTCATCTAGAGGTTGAGAAAAGGTGAGAATGAGTAGCTTGATTGGTGGTTGGTTTTTTTCTTTGACCTCTGGGCTGTTACAGCCTGTATCTACTGGCCATAACACAGTGAGCTGTTTCAGAGTTAACTGTAGAAAATCTAGTTATTCTGGATCATGGAATTTGCATATGAAATCTTTCATGCTAAGCAAAAATCTTTAGCAGGCTTGGAGAGGGACTTACCTGCTCCTCCTATAGCAAGGTGTTGCTGAGACACTTGTGCTGAATGAAGCCCCGTTGTGATGTGTGATAGATCATGAGGCAAGCACTGATGGATGCTAATGTACACACCACTGCTGCTCCATACCCTCTCCACACAGACACCAAGCCTTTGTGAGTTTCAGAAGCACTCCTGTATGTGATCCTGCCGGTTCTGGAAATAGTCAGTGCTAGAAAGTGAAGCACATAAGAGGTTTGTGGCCGAGAGTCTGTGACTGAAAAGAACTTCTGTGGCGGAGGAGCGTATCTCAGCACAACTCAGGTGGGAGACTGCCTGCAGGTGGGTGTTCAGGCCTGTCAAAAAGAAGCCTTCTTCTGCTGAAAAGCTTAGGTCTTCCCAGGCAAGCCTGCTTCCAGATCTCTTGGCGCTGTCACCTTTGACAAAGCAATGAATGTCACTTCCTTGCTCTGCTTACAGTATGCAAGCAAATGAAGCAATTCTATAGCACTGAAAAAGAAGCCAGAACAGGTTACTTTTGTTGATCATGTTAACTCCTTAAGAAGATCAGTACTGAAAAATTAAACAGTGAGAGGAATGAAGTGGCATTCCCAATACATTGAGTCCCAGTGATGTGAAGAGCATGTCACACTAGCTATAATTGCTTTTATTTTGACAATACTGTCTAAAAACCAGAAGACTCAACTGTGACGTTTTTCTTTACTAGAGCTGTAGCTTAAGAATCTGAAGGTTATCACAGTACAGAAACAATGTCCACCTGTCCTCCCTAAGTTACAATCTTTACAAATTTGGCTGCATACTACTCAAAATATTACTTTTCTTAGGTTGAGCAGCATATGAGTGGCAGAACTGAGACTATGACTAGTTCCTGGCTGCCCTTTTAGTGCCCAGTCCTTTGAGATACTCTCCTTCCCTGCAAATGATTTATGTGTGTAATATTGCTTTACCCTGTGAAATAGCATATTAGCTAGGAAAAAAACCCCCAAAAAACCCCAAACCAAATATTGCAGGAGTGGTCAAGGCTCTGTTTGCTCTCCCCCTGCTTGGAAATGCAAATTGATATTAAGATGCATTTCCAGAAAACAGTGGTTTTGGAATTACATTGTACCAATGTTACCATCTTGTGAACTAGGCAGTTGGAGTAGTATTTGGTGCCGTGGAAGAATTAAAAGCATAAAAGACTGAAAATACTAAAATACAGGTATCTAAGGGTACTACATATTAGTTTATTATGGAAAACCATGAGCTAGATGTTTGAAAGGTAGAACTCTATGTCTTAAAATGAGGAGTGAAAGAAATGATAAGAGTGAAGGAGAGTGATGGACGAGAAGATACACAAAAGGAAAAGAAAGGGGAAACAAGTGCAAGGAGAGGGGTAGGAACACCAGTTGGCCCAGTGTAGCAGCAGGCTGTTGAGGAAGGAGAAGAATAGGTAACTGGAGACTAGTGACCAAAATAAGTACAAATATTATTTACTCAAGTCATCATGATTTTGACTTTTGAGATCCAAAATTCCCTTTCAAGACTATTTTTCTCACATAGACAGAAGGGAAATTTCAGCTCTTCTGCAGAGAGAACATGCATATGTTTGAATTTTTCTCAAATGCAGTTGATCTTTGATGTTACCAGCAAAAGCATATGTATGTTATTTGGTTTTCATATATTTCTACACATATGCCATGGTTTTCTAAACTAGTTTTCTATTGTCTAAACAAAGTAGATTAGGTGGATAAGCTCTTCTTCAGAATTATAATGTGAAAATTCTGTTTCGGCAAAAATGTAATGTCCAAAGTTATATGCCTTTAATTTCACAATTTTTCTGGACTCCATGGCTTGGTTATTTTTTGTACTTACAAAATAACATTAATTTGGTTTGTTTAGTTTCACTGAATGTGTGTAGTATTGAAACTATTGCTTTGGAACGTCTGGTTTTCCTTCTACTATGTTCCACTAGCTTATTTCGGGGAAAAAATACAAGCCTCTTTTTTTAAAGAAATAGATTTTATTTCAGTGTCTGTTAATTTTGTAACATATACAGTTGAGTCAGCTGTGTGGAGTATCATGGGCTTCAGTGGTTACACTACTCCAAGGGGGGAAAATAATATCACAAGAATGGAAACAAATGTGTTCTCTCACTCTGATCATGAAGCTTTTAATTCCACACTTGGGGAAACAGCAGGATTTACTGGGGTCAGTTGTACTCCACTGGGATATGTATTATTAAAGTGTGTATATATGTGTGTGTAAGTGTTGCAGGGAAGAGTAGAAGGTCAGAACATACTTTGCAGTTTTATTACATTGCATTAGATTTACCTTTTAAAACTTAACTTGTTCTCAAAATCAGACATAAAACATCCCCCCCTCCCCAAAACACATGTATTTTCTCGATAAATATTTAAATATTTGCATTTACCCTTCTTGTGCAGTATATATGCTTATTATGAGCAGGAATAGGAAAATAACCATGTAGGTTTTTTTCATTTAAAAATTGCTTGTACTGCTTTTCTCCTGTTGGACCTTATGTACTTTAATTTTTGTAATCAGTTTAGGAACTCATTTTTGTGACAACTTCTCACAGAACTTACCCTACGGTGCCTGTATGTTTATTTGTGTGAGACACATGAACTGGCTTTCCTTTCCTATTTTTTTCTATTTCTTACCTGGCAATGTCTGGAAACTGTGCTGTTGGGATGCTGTGGGTTCATAGTCAGTGCAGCCACCTGCAGCAGGGTTACCTTGCAATGTCTGGGGCAGCAGGGGGCTCCCAGGACCTACTGCTCAGGTTTGGGGTGGAGGAGCAGGGGGCAAATGTTGGTGCAAGGGCTTTTCTGGGGTGCACTGGGGACCACCCTGCCATATCTTGCTGTGGAATCAGCAAAGCATAGAAATTACCTGAAAACAACTTTTATACAGTCACATTCTCCTCTTATCTTGTGCTTTGTTCTTGAAGGTGATAGCAAAAGGGAGAGCTTGTGTGCACTGAAATTCAGAGGCTGTTAAAATAATTCAACACTTAGAATCACTTCTTTGAACATAAAGCTATATACTCCCAGCCTGCAAAAATGTGAGACTGCTCTCAAACGCCATGCTTTCACCTTCACTAGTACACTAGAAAATGTAATATGAATCTTCCACTGCAGTTATATTTAAGTTTTCTTTCTATTTTTATTTAGATTAATATGAGAGGAACATAATAATTTTAATGTACGTATTAATTAAGGCTCAACAAAGTTGAAACAAAATGTAATATATACTAGATACAGAAATGTCAGAGGGATCCATCTGCTCTGTCCATATCCTATGTTCTTCATTCTGCCTGCAGGATTTGAGCCACAAAAGGAAATTATAATGAAATACTTTTTTTTTAAATTTTAAGGTTTTTTCCTACTTCCTGAACAATTTACACTGATTGGATTGCAGCCTGAAATTTCCACTTTAGCTGCTGTTGCTTTGAGTAAAACAATTACTTTTTATTAAAAATGTCAATTCAAATGATTATTTAAATCTGGCTTAAAAAAAAAAAAAAAGAAGAAAACTCGTTGCTTCTTGCTGTTGTTTTGCATGGGATTCTGTGCTATGGAAACTGGCCATAATTTTATTGAATTTATTTAATTGGTATTAATGAAAATTACATGTGTGTGTAAAGGGAGGATACAATTCCTTTAGGGCCTTAAATTGTCCTGAAGCACATGTGCAATTTCCATTACTCTTGATGAGAGTTGCATTTTTCTCAGCAGTGAGAATGAATTCCTTGGGACCAGGTTGTGGATGACCTTTGTGGAAGTGGTAGCATAATACTTTTTTGGCATGAGCATTTGCAGTGCTCAGAATGGGGGTCAGAGTAATGACCCAGGGAACAGGCAGGGCAGCACCCCAATTCCTTCTCCCCTTCACCCAGCTCTGCACCGGCAGCTTGCAGAGCTCACTGCCATTTTTTTAGTGCTCTGTCTCCCACTCCTGAGCTCTTGAAAGGGTTTTAGGAACTCTAACCTGAAGGAAAACCCTGGCTAGGCTCCTCATCTTTCAGAAACTACTGATGAACTCTTCATGTGTATGAAACTGCAATTCCAGAATGAGTTATTGTCATTTTAAAAACATTTTCCTAATATTTTAACCATGTTGGCAGTTACAATAAATTGTAACAACAAACTTATAGAAACAATTAACCTGGTGTAAGAACCTCGGGATAAAGATAATGCATCTTTTTGTGCCCTTCCTATGTGCCCATCATCAAATGCGTGTTATGTAACATCCTTTTAGGTGTAGATCTTTATAGGTCTAGATATAGATACTTTCATGAAACTGATATCACTACACTGCAGTGTTAATTTAGTCATAGTAACTAGTCTGGTTGCAGTAAATTAGTCCAGTTGCTGTAAATAGTTCAGTATTTTTCTTTTAGTCTTCATTACAGAGATACATAACTTGGCTTGGTCATAGGCATGAAATAAAATAGGAGATTTTACCTTCTTTTACCAGAAATGGGAAAATGGGAAATTCTAAATGTTTGAAGAAACTAACGTAATCCATTATTATGACAATTCCTGGTGAATTTGGTTTGTGAAATCAGTGTTTTGATTTGACCTTTAGGTACTGTCCTGTTGTTTACAAAGAAAAAATAGTTATGAAGTTATATAAAGTCTGATAAACATGATTATAAAGGGGGAAGATTTTTTAAATAACTTCTTTCATTGACCATAATGTCTTGGTTTTGGCAGTGTGTATTCTGTGCTAATGGATCTAAGCATATAATCACAAAGGCTGCATTTCTACCTTCCTACTAGTTTCACTGTTTATGGAAATATATTCCTTGTTGCAGTAATATGCACACTGAAGTATCAGTATGTAGGGACAATGGAATGAGTTGAGGGATTTACTGATTTAGTCTGAAATACTTTTTTTTGTAGTGTTTATGCAATAGAAGTTAGTATAGCATTAGAATTTCAGTCAGTCCAGCCATTGGCAGTGATTTATAATCAGAGTTTTAAATGAAATTGGGAATTAGGGGAGAAACATTATTTTCTAGTCAAGTCAAGCAGCTGTGTTGTGAACTAGAGGTATTTCTTCTTTACTTACACCCAAGCTATGTGATCAGGAACTTCAGTCTGAAAGAGCTTATAATTTTAGCAGTAATTGCCATTTAAATTCCATTCCTACCGGTTGAAATGATGTGAGGAAAATGGAAGACAAACAGATGCTCTGACAGTGTAGAGCCTAACAGATCCTCAGACCCCATGTAAGGCACCAGAAGTTCTTCCCAAAGGGCATTCAGGAGTGAGGCCTTTTCCTGTATGTTTTTTATTCTGTGGTGCTGTGTTAAAGCATTTGCCTGTCTCACCAGTAAGTGATGAGGGCATTCCTTTGCTCTTGCTGCATAATGAATACCAGTTATTTCAGCTGTTACTTCCTACCACTCTGCCGTAAGCTGAGGAACTTTGCCGGAGAGCAGCTGTGTTAGTCCTCTTCCTCACTGGCAGTACTGCTTCCACTGTGGTGATGGAGCTGCCTGGGTGCAGAGTAGCAGAACTGCCACCATGCACCACTGCTGCTGTCCATCTGAATCCCTACTGCATCCCTACTGCATGCAGGGAGCAAGGCATGAGCGGAGAATGGTGAAGTGTTACACTTCTCACGGGAGTTTGGAAGGAAATAGTCATTTCTGTACCAATATAAAACAGAAAAGGAAAGGATTTGCAGTTATGTGATCTAAACTGTGGACAGAGATCCAGCACAAGTATCACAAGAGGAATGACTTAAGGAAGTACAGCAATGTTATCAATACACAGGGTGGGCTTACCAAAGGCAAATCTTTCTCACCTACCTTTATACCTGTTTGTAGAAGGCTTGTTTGATACCTCTTTCTCTGGACAAAGGAAAATTTTATGGTCAGACACTGAGTAAACATCAAAGTTCCACTTGACAATTGGTTCAGTTAGAGATTAGTACAACTACTCTAAGATGGCAAGGCTTTAGATAAAAGGGTAACAACAAAAGCTTATCATTAAAAAGCAGTGGGGAGACAAAAAGTAGAGGCGAAATTCCACAAAGATTTATTTTAGTACCACTTTTCCGTTTTTGTTTTTTTTTCAAGTATATTCCGGGAATACTCCTTTGGAGTTTGTTGGTAACATGACCTATACGGATATTGTAAAATACAAAACAGATTATCTGGCAGTAAAAGTGCTAGATGCCTTTTACAATAGGAATAACAATAATGGGATGAGATCTAATGAGAGCAGCAAGATCATGCAAATAATATTACTTTCACTATAATGTCAAAGGCTTATTCATTGGAAATAAGTGTAAAATGATATGATTATTTTATCTGGTCACCAGACTAAAAGCTTCATGTGATCATCAGGTATAAGAAAATGCGTAATGACAGATTTAAGGTGGACCAACAAAAATACTTGCAGCAAAGGGATGTGGAACTGTTAATACCATTGAAGTCTGGCTGAGTGAGACATGTTCATATAGAATAGTGTCTGCACTTCTGGGTGAAGCAGAAGATGTGAACAGCGGTCTCCTAGGAGAAAAGGTTACAGTAATATGAGTGAAAATGAAGATGACCTGTTTTCGTGTTACTCTTGGAAGGTGGATAAGTTGGGGGAAAACAAGTGGCCCTGAAGAAAGACACTGAAAATGGAAGAAAGATTTCTAGGTATTTAGAAGAGTGAGACTTTGGAACAGCCTGCCTGAAGAAGCAATGAAACAAAGCATGAATTTCAGAAGTGGATTGTGCAATGCATGTGACAGAACTTTACACAAGAAAATCCTTGACCATTTTGCTACAGACATTGCCAGATGCCCCATAGTGGTTGCAGTGAGAATGAAGTGCCCACGAAGTAGAATTTCCAGCATGTTCATACAGGTGACCCAAAGCTACAGCCTGCTGTTTTTTCAGCAAAATAGAATTCTGCTGTTTGAGTTTTGTGGAGAGAAAGGGTTGGTGTCTTAGAAAGCAAGTTTAAAAACATTCCTCAAAAGTAGTTCAGGAAAATAAGTTACGTGACATTGAGTCAAAGGAATTACCCTCGCGAAGTCATGGAATAGAAAGTAAATGAAGATTGACAGCAAGAGGCAGTACTTAATGATACCAATATTCAAATTGAAAAAAATATGCTGACAGGTGAGCTTAACTTAGTAAAATTATGCAAGCTGTTTATGAGACAAATTTATAGGTGCTGTGTATAATGAAAATTAAAACCAGTGAATAGAGAATGAATCTGATTATACTAAGTTGTAGGTTTTGCAGTCATGAATGGGTAAAGAAACAACATGAAGGAACCAAGAGGTAAGGGAAAATACATGCAGGGTGGAAAACGAGGTTTTCTTAAGAAAACACGAATGGATAGCCATATGAAAAAATAGTCCAAAATATGGATATCAGAAATATTCGGTGTTTGAGAGACTCATGAAACAGCATAACATCAAAATGGTTTTTTGCTAACATTTGTGGTTGCCTTGTGGCTGACAAAAGTTGAAGTATAACTCAGCTTTAGATGCATCCAGACATGCACTAAGCACAGTTTACTGAGAAAGCATTGTTGAAACCTCCCTTCCTACTTTTGTTCATTTCTGGGTAACAGAAGTTGTGCTCAGTAGAAACGGAAAAGAAATATTTATTTCGATATGGACAAATGCTTAGAAGCATTTGAAAATAGGGTGCTTGAATAAGGGTGAGAATATGTCCATTTCCAATAAAATACAGGAAAATTAAGGAAATTAAGGAAAATTAAAACTGAATGTAAAAGTTCATTTTCATTAATAGTCAATTTAATGAATGTGTGGGGACAGCAAGAAGAACACTTACTAAAGTCTGCAAAATACTTTCACTTGTGCCCTTCTTTTTTCATTAATTCAAAAATTTCAAAACATTTTCTTTGTGTACTGAAATATTTGAGGTTTAGCTTTTGCTAGCAGTTTGACTGAAATCAGTTCAACTACTTATGAGTTGGTTAAAAGATAGACAATTAGTGTTCCTATTGCAGAGTGAGTCATACATCCTCTTTGATCAAGACTTTTGGTTTGTTGAGTTTTTTCCTTTTCAAAGGCATCTCAGACTTTGGCTTTTAATATATTGACACAGCCCATCGAGGACCAAAATTGGCAGATGGAAAATCTGTTATGTCTGTTCAAAAAATTGCTTCAGCACATGTTTGGTTGATTCTACAAGGAAGTCTATTACTACTTAACAACTTGCTCAATCCTATCTCTGAACCATTGCAATATGCAATTTTTTTTCACCTGCACTTTCTGACCAGAGCTGGCACTACAGCTGTATTACAACATCTGCTTATTGCAATGTTCTAAAATGTTGTCTGTGATTTTGTTACCAGCAACAGAATAAGATGGCCATGTTTAAAAAGAGGAGAGAGGGGAATAACACTGATCAAATTTATTATTACCTTGTGCAATACATACATTCGCTGAGACTATTTCTAATTTTATTTTTTCTTTTCATTCTATGTCATTGCTCATTTTGTTATAAGGATAATGAAATCCCCAAGAGAATAAGAATGCCGCTCCAATTAGAAGTTACTTGGTTAAACTATTTCACCAGAAAAGTAATGAAAAAGCTTGATGTGATTTGAACGGTGCCCCAAACCTGTAGTTAGCTTCTGTATTTTCTTTGGGTGCCACACATCCTCTTCATAACATCAGTGATTTGTGGTTACTTTCTGATAAGGGTGTCTGCGCTTCACTTTTATGGTGTGGGAGGAATATCTGGATATATCGAGAAAGATGAAGACCAGGCCAGGACTGACCCTAGGAACATAATTCATGTATTATGGCATTGAGTCCCTGCATATGGGTTGCTGAACTTTCTCTTGAGAGAAGATCATGTTCAAAAGAGGCTTATAGCTTCTTGCATTGTTCTTGCATGTTGTATATGGCCTGCAAACAGTGTGGACTCTCTGGGTCATGGGTCTCCGCTGAGATGTATCTCTGTTGCAGTCAGAAGAAATTTATTTGTTTTGCTGTTCTGCAGCATCATTTCCACCTTACTTCTCAGACCTTCAAATGCTGTTGTTTATGACATCCATAATGCCTGATGGCGTTACTGTCTCTCATTTTGGGAACCCATCCCTGCCTACTTTATGTTTAATTCTTGGAGAAGTTTTGGGGGAGCTATTTTTTCAAGCAGATAAACTGGTCTGTGGGTGTTAGGTCTGAGTGTGCTGAACAGCTGTCAATAGGAGAAATGATTGCTGTGCTCAGAGCCGTGGGGGCTGGCCAGTGCCTGACTAAATCCCTCAAGAGCTCAAAGAAAGTAGAAAAACTAGAGAGGAACAAACCATGTGTGCCCAAGGACACAAGTGAGGGCAAATAGCAGTGCTTTTTTGGAGAGATTTGCAGCATTTCCTTCCCATACTTAGGAAGAACCTTCCAAAGGGGCAGCAGTGTGGAAGCATTTTGCAGTGCAGCATTTATTAGCTTTGCCTGCCAGCTCTTAAGTTATTTTGACAAAAGCTTTATTACGGTTTAAAAATAAGCCTGTACATAATGGTCCAAAACTTGTTCCCAGTTACATGAGTTATTATTTATTCCCTTGACTTCAATCAGCAAACGAAAGCAAAATGAACTCCTTAATCTTGAAAAAGAAGCAGTGTTAATAGCAAGAATTATTTTGTTTGGTAAAGATGGTACAGCCAGATTTTAAATTGTATTGGTTATTCTCTAGAACATGTTCTATATGACATTAGTTTGAAAGAAATTGTATCACTGCCAGCACTTTGAAAGACCAACAGGAAGCAGCTCCTGAAACAAGGCTCTTGTATATTCATCAGCTTCTGTATATTACATACTCCAAATTGCATGAAAAAATGGGGATCTCTGATAACACACATTTTGAAGAGGGATTTACATTTAATAAATGTTTACAAGTATTTTCATAAACTCAGCTTATGACAGTGTTGGCTTCATGTGATTGATTACTCAAATGTTGCCTTTCCTCAAATATAGAATGTGCAGTTGTCTCTAGGAGTTATTTATATTTCCTAGTATTTATGATCTGCAAGGCAGCTTAGTTATTAACATTAGTTATAGCTATTTCTGTAGATATTTATCTGAACCACAAGTTTTTGACACATTTCTTTTCTTTAACAAGCAAAGCATATCTACAGCTATAAAAATGTTCTCTGATACAGAAAAATATATGTACAATACACCTATTACCTAGAAATACTCTAGTGAGGGTGCAGTTTTAGTTTCCAGTAGAGAAAAGTGTAATATGCAAACAAAATGCCACTGTAGTAACATTGAAGAAAATTTAATTTTATTTCTTTTTCCTCTGATTAGAGACTTCTTTTGTTACAGATAGTCTTCGTCCTTCTCCATACCTCCCTCCATACCTTCTTTGGGGTGGTAGAGTACTGACAAGCATCTTACTGAAAATAATTTAGTCTGAAGTAAAATTTTCAATTTATGATTGAGCTTACCTGTTTTGAATTAAGTCACTTAGCTGCACAGTAGGTTAACGCGTGATATGATAGTTCAGATTTAAAAAATAGTGATGCAGTGAGATTCTAACTAAAGTCAAGCCTCACCTGAATGTGACACAAGGGCGATGTGCAGTGATCAGGGTGTGGTGTGTGGCAATTGGTCCCAGTGACCAAGATTAATGAAACTCACATGGGTTTTAATTAGTGCAGCTGCAGTCATCAATTATCTGGAGAACACAAATATTGTTATATTTTGGGAAATTCTTGATTTATTTTATTCCACTGGCCAGTAGATTTAGATGAATGAGTTCTCATCATAAACATTCTGAGAAAAACTGCCTGAGGCCATGGTTTATTATTTAGGACACAATCAGTAAGACTAAGCGCTACTGAAGAAAACATTGTAAACTGGTCTCAGTATTAATTTGGAAAATTTGCTGAAATGTGTGGCCTTGTATGGGTCGTCAGAAACATTAGAGCATCTCAAACAAAATACAGAACAATCTGTCAGGCGGGGAATGTGCAAGGATTATTGTCCAGCAGCTGATCCATAACAGAATGTCAGTGCATGTACACTTAAAGCAAGTATCAACAACATTTAATTTGACACATAATGTGGTCTTCTTTTATTATCCTTTAAGTGCATGTCTTAGAACACTGAAGATTGGACAAGTAAGTAGGGGGAGAAGAGCTGAAACATGACAAGCCTTTGCAAGTCCTGAGAAAAATCGCAGTCTAGAGCTTTTCAGAGGTATATGCATTTTTAAGGCAACTATTTAAAATAGATGCAAGGAAAAAGAATGGGAGAAAGAAGGAAACATGATTAAAAATTCCTTACTATAATTTAATTTGAAAATACAGCTTCTCTTAATTTGGTCTGAAACCTGTGTACAAACACTTAAAAATAAATTAATATGAGTGCTAACTACTAGGAGCAACATCTGCATCTGTCATTTAAATTAAGAAAAGGACACCACTATAGACATAAAGATTTTTCAAAAAGTTAAATGATAGTTTGCCTGCATGTACTTTTTTTCCTGAATGTTTTGCTATAATTTGCATTTGTCTATTTTTGTCTATGGAAAACATGTTAGATGCACAATGCTGCTCTAATTCGTGCTCTTATTTTTCACCCAACCAAACTGCTTAACAAGGCAATGCTTAAATTTGTACAAGAACTTTAAAATTCATTTACTCAGAAGAGAAGAATGGTTCAAACCTTTACAATTCCATGACCTAATTCAGAGCCTTTTTTCCCCCATTTTCATCCTTTCCTCTTTCTTCCTATTTCTTCCTGTTGCAATTATTAGCTGAATTCCAGGTCAATGTAATTCTAGAGAAGATTATTACTTTTGTTGGGGCACAGCCCATTGTCCCTAGAAAGGGAAGATGTTTACACACTGCCAGCATACTGGAGTGGAGACTGTCTTGTTACCCAGCCTTGCACAGTAGGGCACATGTATCTGATGTCCTTATTTCTCACTGGTAGCTGTCACGCTGACAACTGGAAAATGCTGTAATTTCCTTAGTTTGCATTATTTTTATATCCCCTATTGTTTTTACACATGACCTTTACCTCTCCATTCTCCAATTAGCAGAGTGAAAGCCATTGTTCATTGAGCAGAGGTATTTGTGCCCAAGGGAGCAAAATTTATTTTCTGTGTGTGCTGTTGTGGGTGGTGAGGATTCTTTAATACTAAAGAAATAAACCTTCATCTTAACCTTTGTTTGATTCAGACATTATTGAATTTGGGCAGGAACTTCCATCAGCTTGTGAATAATTGTCGTACCAGCAGTCAGTGAATGTTTATATAAATGGTTATGAATTGTGTGGGCCCTTTATAAAACATGCAATGGTTAACTAATTTAACTGGAGATTTCTCCTCCTTTTTTTCCACTTTCTCTGAATCTGCATTTCCTAGCTAATACAGAGACTGGGCAATCATTATAATTGCATCAGTTGTATTAGTTAAAGCAGATAAGAAATTACAGAAAATGAAGTCATCTCAGAAAATAATTCAGAATCAGAAATGTAAATCAACACATGACATTGTAGTTATAGTGGAATAATGAATCCAGAAAATTTAAGGTTAAAATCTCATAGAAGGGCTGATCTTTTAGTTTTTTGGTCAAAGTACATTATTTCAATGTTGATACAAACTATTGTTTCTTCTGCTACTCTTTATTCCCTTCATATCAGTGATGTATTCCAGCAATATCATGGGACTGATCATATACTGTGTAGAATAAGTTTGAAAAAGTATTATTTAGTTGCTCAATTTTCAAAAAATGATAGTTCAACAGTTCAAAAACCACTTTATTAGTATATAATTTACTACCAAAGCATTGCCTTTTGGAGATACCTCATCTTTTGGAGATACCACATGCAAATTTAAAATCTGATATGAAAACCATAATTTTGAAGATATTTAATTTTTCTAGTTATTGGACACCAGTAAGTGTTTATGCCATTGTAATCAGAGCTTCTAATAGTTAAAGTTATTGCCAGTTCAAAGCTTTGCTTTGTTTTTGTTTAAGATTTTATGAACCCTTTTGATCATGAATGGGATTTTAATATTGAAAATACTAAATGCTTTTTGTAGCTTTGCTGCTGATAAAGTAATAATTTATAATTAATAAAGTCAAGTCCTAATTTGTTAATAAAAGATCTGCTGGTAGTTGTTAAATAAAGTAGAAATACTGTTTTAATCAATATAATTAATTCCCCTCATATTAGTATTTAATTACTTAGTGATTGGATCTGACTTGTAGTTACCTATTGCTAAAATTTCTAGTAGTACTTCTAAGCAGGTGAGAATGTCAGGAAGTTTTAGTTGATTTACCAACTTATCCCTTGGCCCAGGAGTATGTGTGCAGGCAACATTTTCCTGCTCATTTGTGAGAGCTGAAGTAAAGGTAGGTTCTCCCACTCAGCTTCACATTTGCAATAACCAGTTTCTTGGAATAAAGAGTTTGCTCGCTTGTTTCACTCATATTGTTATGACAGCTGTATTCCAAATCTCTTTTTGGATTTTGTATCAGTCTCCCAAGGTGAATTTTAAAAGTCATCATTAATAGGTGATTGTCAGTGACAAGACTAAAGCTGTTACCAAGAAAGAGCTTCTCATGCTAGCCCAGTGACAACACTGATGCTTAGACTTTCTCTCCCAGATGTTTTTGTTTCAGGGACATGAACAAAACCAAGTAGTTTTATCAGTTGTTCTGTTGTGTTTTGCTCTGTGATCTGAGCAAAAATTGGATGGAGTACATATAGATTGTGTGCATGACTCTGTGCATTGCCCTATTGTTGTTCCTAACCTTTGGCTTAGATCAATGTTTGGATAGGACATACCAAGCCCCCTCTGGCTGTGTTTACTGCAGATCTCCCCGAGCTACCAACTATCTGATTTCACATTTTAGTGGCTGCTTTCTGTGTTGGTCTTCTCTGCTGTCCTTTGACCAGGTTTGTGGAATTCCAAACTTGCTTTAACCATCCACACTTCTAATAATTTATGGAAATGGCCTTGATTTCAGATAGACTTGAGCATAATCCTTTTATACTTGCTCCCCCAAAAATATGCTGAATGAATTATTTTTCTGGTCAGCTATCCTTAACAACTGTTAGTGATCATATAAAACTACAGTATCATGTCCATAACAATATTGTTTTCAAAATGGAGTAATAAAATTCTGGGGATTCCCACATATATGAAAGTAGTTAGTCATTCAGAAGCTTCACAGCCTTGTCACCTTGCAGTCATCCAATATTTTAACTGATACTTGATTTTTTTTTTCTATTTGTTCTTCTCCCTGGCTGCTCTATGGAGTACCTTGTCTAATATAGTCCTATTTTAATTTTAACAAGCTTATTTTTGATGATATTGTATGATACTGAACTATATGTTTTTAGATTTTTTTCCAGGTCAGTTTGTAAGTAAAATTATACTTTATTGCTTCTATTTAAAATAAATAGTATCCAGCAAGGTATTCAAATTTTGTGGTCAGCTTGGCCAATAATAGGTCTACTTAATGACTTTCTTATAGAATGTTTTCAATAAAATATTATTTTCTAATGTAGCTTCTTAAATCCTAATTAACATATTTTCATTTTACCTTGTGTAACAACAATAGTATACCTTATACTGCTATTTGAAATATTATAGCTTGATGTAATGTTGCTTTTATTATGAATTCATACATCTAAAAAGCATGGAAAATAAAAGGAAGTTACAGTGTAACTTCATGGGTTGTTTCTGGTTAGCTAGCTATTTTAATTACTTTATCTCTGTTTGTGGTCTGGAAAAGAGAATTCTTGCAATTATTTAACTCTACATTGTGGCCAGATTTTGGCCAATATGAAGATACATGTTTTTTCTCTCTTTGGGTTTTTTTTGGCAGTCACAGATAATTCTCCCTTACCAGTCTGAACAATTGTCAATATTATACTTTCACATACAGAACCTATAACCCAGGAGGAAATAAACCCAAACAAATAGAATACAAATCCCAAACTTACAATTCAGCATCAAAGATGCGGATGTGGTGTGAGGGGACTGTGAGCCATCTACCAGATAAACCTCTTGTCTCTAATGATTTGCTTCTGCCTATAAGATCCTCCTGCCTTTAGTTTAGCTTTGGTTACTTGTGGGTTAATATTCTGTGTTTATGGGTTTTATGCAGGAAAACACAAAAACTATAAATAGAACAGTACAAGTTGCTTATTTTTGCCATTTGGGGGCAAAGGAAGAAGTTTTCTGTGTGGCCATCCACTGATTTCCTTTTAGCAAGCTGTCTTAATTTATATGCAAAGAACTGCTGGAGGAAAAATGTTAATTTGAGAGTATGAATGTGGAAGTACGTTCCACAGAGTTGTTCATCTCTTTGCAATATACGGTGTGTCTTCTCCAGTGTCATGCTACCCTTTTGCTCTGAAGTTCTATTTTGTGTTTGTGGAACGTAATTGTCATGGTGAGTCATTGTTACAAAAAGTTGAAAAGGAATAATGTATTGATCGTTTTTGAATTTTAAGAAAAGGACTTGAACTTTTTAAAACTTGAACATTTGTAAAAGAATGGAAACCAATGTACTTTTGCTGTGTCTTGCGCAATGCAGAGCCTGGGCTTATGCATTGTGTACAATTGAAAACTTACTCTGGTTTTGCCATTTTTATTTTTTTCATCTGGGCTGTAATTTCACAGAAAGAAATATTTGCTGGATTTCCTCAAAGTGGTGCAATAAGGTGTTTTTTTAACTTGCAGCCATGTTAGCTTTAGAAGTCAACACTAGAGATGTTGTAAGGTATGCACAGCTTGATGTAGTCAATACTTTGGAGGAAGAATTTGTAGAAAAATGAAAGCATCTTTTATAAATAGCAGTGTTCTTCTAGGTTAGCTTATTCCTTAACTTACTACACACAATCAGCACACTGGCTTTGTCTTCAAGCAATTAGGCATCTTGATTTCAGGCCAGATGCTTGAGGCAACAGTGCTCTCTGATGCATTTGAGTGAGAGAAGTAAGGGCTGGATTTTTTAAACTTTGCTTCCTGAATCCAGTAGGGCAAAATATGAAGCTGCCATGTCTTTGCAGAAGAATTAGATGGATGGAGGTTGTTTAGAGCCACAGCATATCAGGTGCTGCAATCTTTGAAACAGCCTTTGCGGTGGAACTGGTAGTGATGCTGCAACACACAAATTTGTCTTTATAGAGGGCTACTTTTCATGATTTTGTCATTAAAAGCAGTGCTTTATGCTTCTTTTTCATTACAAGAATATGACAGAAAGATTGAAATAGAACTAGAAGATGAATGCCACCTGAATTCTTACTCTGTATCCAGCTGTGGTTCTTGGAAATTTCAGGTCACGGTGATAGAAAGTAAATATAAAGACATTGGGACACATGCAGTTGTAAAGTTATTCTAAAATAGATATTGTAAAAACAGTATTCTAAAATACCTTATTTCATGAAAAAAGAGCATTTAATCACTTCTTCCAGAGCCATTGTTCTTAGCTGGCAAGAACATTTGATTGGTACACATGGAGGATTCAGAATTGCTTTATTTCCCAGAGAGTGAAGATTGCTTTGTTAGAAATTTGATATTAGGAATCTTACTATATGACTCAAGGTGTATTCTCTCCCCCAGCACTACGTAGTGTACATTGTTTGCCTACTTCCCAAAGCTTACAATACAGGCTTTGCCACAGGACAGAGGGAGGCTTGTTGTGCAGACTGCAGAGGAGAACTACGTGTCTTGTAGCTCAGCACTTGCATCATTGCTGCCCTGTTGCACACTAAAATCAGCACATGGCAATCAGTTTTAATGTTACTGTTGTTTTTTTTTTTCTTATTTCAGCTGTGGCAAGATAAATCAGTGCCCAAATGGATGCCAAACACATGCTCTTGCATTTACAT
>VZTT01053193.1:34312-37252 GCA_013400855.1 Buphagus erythrorhynchus
CTAGTCACTGTAATAATCTGCTTATTTTCTCTTGCTAGAGCGATGACATCATTTAGCAGAATGCACCACAGACAGTAGTCGCAGATAAGGCTCTGTTGCTGTCAGTCATTCACTTCTTGATTGGCAAGGAGATAAATAGGAATTTACTAGAGGTTTGCTTCCAGCTAAAAGAGCAGACAACACCCTGGGATAAGTATGTTAAGAGCAAGCATGTTTAGCACCCTCAACCTTACAGCTTGGAAGAAGGTCTGGAAATAAGAGTCCTTCAAAATCCAATGTCAAAATTTGGTATTTTTTAGCAATAGCTGAGCAAGCTTCCTGAATCTAGGAATAATCAGATTAAGATAAAGACAGCAGTTACAGAGAGTGAAAAAAATCCTGTTCTGGGAGGTTGTATTAGTTTCAGTGCCACGAAGCTTGAGAAAGATTTGTTTCTTTCAGAAATGTTAAGGGATAGGTAATGGTTTATCACTGGTAAAGCACTGTCATTTGCCTGATTGTTCTGCAGACCAGACCTGACATGGGAAAATATCCTCTCAGATCAAGTAAGATCACCTACTTAGATCAAGTATGGTGAGCTCTACAATATTTATGTCATAGGAATTATTATTCAAGAGTGGTTTCAGAGTTATTTTATAGTAAATAATAGGCAGTCCATAATCTAAACTTACCTAATACTTTTTTGTTGTTGGTAGGGGCATATTTTGGTATGGACAGACTGAAAAGAAAACGTAGAAATAATGCTACACTATAATAGGGAAGATAGTCTAATCCTTTTTAATGGCATTTAATCTCCTAAATCTTCTGATTTCATTTAATTTTAAAGGGTAATAAAATATGATTGAAATACATCTGAAATGTAGTTTAATAAAGGTAATCTGCTGTATTGAAAATCTACTGTTTTGTCAATCTGAAGATTTACTATGAAACTGTGCACAATGGAAATGCTTATTTACATCTCAAACTTCAGATTTCCTGTGATTTCTGTGTCACTTTTTTTTTTTTTTTTAAGTAGGTATTACCCATTATTTAAAAAATAGTAATGAACCTTCTTTAGAATTCATGGGAACGATCTTAAGAAAATTAATCTCCGGGTCATAAGGAGGTAAGACATAACAGAAACATGACCGATTAGGAGAACGTACCTGGCAGAAGAATACATTTCTGTACATAAAGTCAATTGTTCGTGTTCCTATTGTTTCCAAAATGATGGAGATCATAAATGAACAGCTGTTAAAATCATAATGATTTGTGTAACAATGCTCTGATCCCCTTGTGTTTATATTTAGGAGAACTGAATTTTGAAATAGAAAATTGGCTTAGGAATCACAACCTTGAATGATACAATCTTAATTAAAAATACATGCATATCTTGGTAATATTACGCACCTCCTCTGTTTAAAAATAGGGAGAGAATAACAACTAAGCACTTTCCATGTGTTAATTTTTGTTTAATTCAAAGAGTTAACCTTCTGAGAAGAAAGCTTCTGCTGGCACATTAGTGATAAGCATTACATTAAAATAGTGATAAATACTACATAATACTCCCAAATAGACATTTTTCCTTGTTGAATCCTGGGATGCTTTCTACAGACATCTCAGTATATTTTTAATGAGATTGTACATCAGTTTGTGTGTTGTAGTTTAGACATATTGGCTTTAATTATTTTTGAATGTGCAGTTTTTACAGTGGCAGAATATATGTGATTTAAGACTCACCACAGTGCTCTGAGTATCACTTGGCATTTTAGCAAAATGTGTGATATTAAAAAGACCGTGAATTTTAGCTGGATTTTCATTGTTTTCTCAGACATATAATATTCCTCTTTGCTCTCAACTCTCCTATTCCACATGTGCAACATTTTTGCATGTTATATTGAAACAATTATATCAGTCTCATCATCTCTCGCTGTATTGTGGTTCCACTATTATCACAAATAATATTAAGTCAATCTAACGCAGTATTTTCTGCCAACTGAGTGCTACGGTATTTTGCCTAAATCACAAGAAAATAAAAAGAGAACCTTGCAAAACCAATACTCAAAGAGGTCTTGATAGCTTGACCAATGCTTAAACTGAATTTTTTTTTAAAGTACTGTAAAATCATTTCAGGTCAGTATCAGTCTTCCCCTTGCAAGAAGTATAAGGCATATATTTGAGTTGAGTTTAAGCATCTTCCAGTAATTTTGGCAAATGGTTGTGAATATTATGCCAGTGGACAAAACCATGAAAATTATAGTGACTGAAACAACTCATGTAAAATGAAAATGAACAGTTATTTTGAGTATACCAGCTGAGATATAATAAACAAACTGATGAAAAGTAAATGAGAATTTAGAAACTCACTTTTTAATAAACTAGTAATTTGTTGACAATATAAGCTTGATGTACTTTATCTTAGTCCTTTTGACAAGACTTGTTTTGTGGTAGCTGCAGCATCATCGTAGAGCCTGATCTAATACTTAGAGAACTCAGTATAATCTCATTGACTTCAATACAGTTGAATTGGACTAATAATGAAAAATCGCATTATAATAATATTAGATTTAGGAAAAAAATACTGCTTATAGCTGATTTGAGTCAAACTGAGTTTGTCTGATATTTTACTGATGTCAGTAAAATCATACCGTAAGTTGGTATTGCTCTGCTGTGACAACTGTGGGCTCTTATTCTGAGAAGCTATTAAAATCACAAACCAAGAGTCATTCTCATATAAGACTGTACAGATATTTATCTAAATAAAATATCAAAATAAGTAACTTTGTAAACACCGATTTGTAGNAAATAAATGACAGTTTTATTTTATTTAATGTGAGTTTATTTAAATTTAAATTAAAAAAAGAAGTAAAGAGTTCTTTAAAAAATAATCACTAATTGAATAAAAACTTATTTAGGAAAAATTCTGATTTTTCATATTTTTTTTTTTCTGTAAAATGTTTG
>VZTT01053193.1:37300-42300 GCA_013400855.1 Buphagus erythrorhynchus
TTTAAAAAAATAGGTTATTCTAGCTCTGAGGAAATTCCCTCTTTATTTCTTCTCAATTTAAAGAGGATATATATTAATCACGGATCCATAGAAAATTAATTTTTATTACTTGTGCTAGCAACGGTATTATTAATTTAATTTTTTTTTTGGCTAAACTCTTAAAGTGCAGTTGTCAAAATTAAAGTGGTGATTTGTCTGATTTTTAGCACTGCAGCACAGGGTTACACTGGAACTGATGCTTAATCAGACCTAGACCATGCTGGGAAGGTTTAGGAACAAATAGGAAAATCTGGGCTTCTCTCAAGCAGGGGAACTTTTCACATTGCTAACTGAACTCAGGTTAAATTAACCACCAGATACAAACTATCACTGGCATGTGGATTTGAATAAGTGTGATATTTTAAGTAGTCTGCAGTATGGTAGCATATGTTAAATGTAATTAAGAAGTAGCTGAACTACAAATACACAAACTTCCCAATACACATTAGCTTAAAATTAAAAGGAACCTTCTTTTCAGGCCAGCGGAGCAGTTGTTAAAGCCTCACTCTCAGTCACATTCCCAGCAGCCACATATTCAGCAGGCCACTGTAGGCTCTGTTTGCTCACAGTGGCTTTGACACTCCTCAGCGTGCTCCCAAAAGACTGGAGGTCCAGGCTGTCAATGTCCAAACATATCTGGAGTTGGAGGGGTTTTGATACCCAAAGCCCACTGCATTCCTTTGTTCCCATAATACCCCGATGAAACCTTTTGCTTGAGCAAAACAGTCCTTGTCCTGCAAGGGCTGAAATCTGATTTTCTCACCCTTCTGTCCTTCCGAGGTGTATCTGTCTGATACTGAATGAGCTCTGCAGTTCACAGAACCAAGCCTTGATTCTCACCCTTTCCCTTTGTAAAACCTAAGGTCTGCCCTGATTTTCAGCTTCATAAAAACATTGTACTCCCATCATCTCCAACTACAAAAAAACAGCTGTCTCTCAGTATGTGAAGTCTTCATAGGAATTTTCAAAGGCTGTTTCAGCTGTAAATGTAAACTGAAAACACAAAAAACAATCCCCCAAAAATCCCTTCCCTTTCTTCTTGATGATGTTGCTGAATGTAATGTGCTTGACACCAGACGTTTCAGAAATGTATGGCATGGTGTAGTTTCTCTGATACCATACCACTTTGCTGTTTTACAAGCTACAGCATGTCACAGATTAAAGCTTTGTTGGATGCAACAAAGCTGGCAATAAATAAACCTCTCTGATGTCACTGTGACCTAAATTAAACTCATTGTGTTTCCTTGGTTTTGTTAGCAACAGAGTAGTTTTCATCACTTTTGAAAGGCCTCTAGAGTTTTAAAAATACGTATTTTTAATAAAGATTTTAATTAAATTGGAAATTAGTTGTGGGTCAGAGTAAGAATCAGCATCTGCTGATTTCTAGCCATTATGTGCTGGGGTGTTTTTTGGATAGAAGGATAGAATGCAAAGGATAGAAAGCTTTAATGTGGTAGGAAAATAAGAAATGTGAGAACTGCCAAAGTACCTGATTGCAAATGTGCAAAGAGCACTGATCTTCTCCTGCACTTGATGAATATACAGAGATGCAATTCCTTTATGTTTTAAAGTTATATACACATGAACATAGGGGTAGTCAGAACCCTGAAAGAAAGAAAATAATTTTTTCTACTCATGTTTGGTAGAGTTTTGGGGTTTCTTTAGAAATATTTTATTTGATTAATTTTCAGTCTAGTCAGACCTGGTTAGATGTCCATCCTGAAGAGATGATTTCCATGGGAAAACTCTGCTCAAGTCTTACACTATTTATTTAAGGTACAGTAACCTCCATCTTAACAGTATCTCCTGCAAGTACATATTAGAATAACAGGTCAGCTCTTACATGAGTGGGTGTTCTGTTTGAGAGGGGACAATAAGATCTTAGCTAAAAAATGATGTTTACCATGGTTTTTCAAGCATCCACAAGTCTGAGTGTTGATTGTATTGGCTATTGGCATTTATTTATTCTAATGACACAAGTCACTGTTGTGTTGCTATTCTGCTGTAAGCTGCTAATCTTACAGTGGAGACCTGACAGATATCCAGAATAACACCCTCACCCCAAAAAAACACAAACCTAATTGACAGCAAATATCAAAACCATTCTTACAGTGTAGCAACTGTTTTCTCTTTGAGAAACAAAAAACAACCATTCAAGGTTGAGTTCATTCAAGTTGAGTTTTGAGTTCAAATATACTTGTTTATACATATTTTTGTTCTATTTTCAAAAGATACTGAGGGAAATTTCTAATATCCTAGAAGATAGGTAATGCTTCTACTAAAGTGAAAATAAAAGTGTATTTCTAAAGACAAGTTTTAGTTTAATTGCATCTATCTTTGGAGATGTCTTGAGGATGTAAATGGCATCTTGATGTAACAGTAGGAACAAATATGGTATCAGAAGGTAGTTGCATCTCTTTCCTTAAAATTGTGCAAACATTTGATAGTAGAGACTATGTTTACAATCATGAAGATCCTCATGATTTGAATCTGATGTACTAAACTCCAGTGCAATGTATTAAAAATTAAAGACCATATTTGCATCCCTATTTACAAACATATGGTTGAGTCCCATGCAGTGTAATTCATAGACTGACGTACAATTCTAGTTTTTCCTTGTATTCTTCATCTACCTGAATGCCATGAGCTGCTTGTGCTTATGTAAAATACTCCATAGAGCATTTGGTCAAGTGATTTATTTCCTCATACAGAATTCAAAATCTTACAGAATTTCTTTCCACAAGAATCAAATAAAATTCCAGAGATCTTCCAGTTCAGTTTTTGGGTAGACCAATCTTTTCTTGATTAAAAATATTGTCACATGTACTGCAGTACTGATAAATTTATGATGGAGAACAACTGATAAAGGTAACGGAACTGCAAAAATTTTCCCATTTTATAGCATCATTCCATTAGATTGTGTTAATCCAGGGTTTCTGCTCCATCCCTGTGTTCTAGCATCCTCTACATAAAGGAAAAAAAAATGTGTTCAAATGAATCTGTAAGTTTTATAGATAAAAGCTTTTGAATCACTACTCTTATATACAGATGTTCAGTTTTTTCTACATTATATATTTGTCCTAGTAAAAACTCACAGATAGTGTTAATGAAACATACCTTTATGTGCTTTAAACAGTAGGCTGTGACACTATTTTAAGTGATTCTATGTTATAAAAAGCTCTGGAGCAAGATTAATGTTACAAAATTGACAGAATATTATAACACTGTGGAAGATGATAAATTTAAAACTTTCCATTATGCCTTAATGAATACAGTGGGAATCATGAGGTTGTGTCTGGTGGTTGCATCATGTCTTTCAGCTGGCTCACACTGCTGTTTTCCTCACAGAGAGTAACCTTTAGTCCTACTTCATTTATGCTAGATTATGTTAAAAATGTTTTTAATTTGGAAGCTACAAATCTAGAGTATGCTTCTATTCTGAAAAGCAGTGATGTAGAAATAGTAGCTGCCACCTCAACAGAGAAACTGACCCTCTTCAGAGGTATAAATGCTTAAGAAAGTCACAAGACTAAATTTTCACTACATTTCACCTCAAAGTGTCCTGCAGAGTCAGAAGAGAGGCTGAAGAATCAGATCTGTGCTGTTCTGATGTGTATAGCACACATGGAATTATTAAGCCACCTGTAGCTACAGACCGACATTTTCCTCTGCTCTGCTGCTGTATTGAATGCAATGGGCTAGTTTTGTCACTTCTGTGACATGAGGCATTCGGCCCAGTGTGTTAGGATGGGTAAATTTGAAATTGGTGATATTTCAAAGCTGAAGCAAAGGTCAGAAATTGATGCACGTAACCTATTGCTGATGCACAAGTCAGAACAATCTTCTGTTAAGACACTCAGACTTGAGGTGATGGCAATTTTGAAAACACTTTTTTTTCCCTCACAGCTGAAGAAACATTGAGTGCTGTCCAGAATGGGAAGTAGTCAAGTTTATAGACCCATCCAAACAACTGGGTTGAATTTGTTGGTTTTTTTTTTTGTTTGTTTGGTTGTTTTTTTTGTTTTTTTTTTTTTTTTTTTTTTTATTTTGTGGGGGTTTTTTGGTTGTGGTTTTTTTTTGTTTGGTTTTTTTTTTGCACAAATGTGATACATCATTGCACACATTGCTCCGTTTTCCAAGGTGCCTTCATTTTTAAGGCATCACTATGCAATTCTTTCATGCAAGTATTCTTTCCTGAGGAAAACTGCATGTTTCAAACTGTCCTTTGCTAGGTACTTACTGGCACCCTTTTTTTTTTTTAAGGCTTAACAACAGGTACAGTTTAGTGGTGAAATTACATTTTAAAATTTATACACATATTTTGACAGCAGGTTCTGAGCCACCAGAATGAAGCCAGATAAATGCTGCAAACTTCAAGAACTTAGAGAAATGTATTCACTTGTTGGATTTTCAGTTGCCATTTAAGGTCATAATCCAGTTTAGTAACCTGTAGGAATAGTACACACTTCAGCGTTGCTTTTGGCACGTTGCACAGCTTTTCATCCCACTGCTTTACCAGTCTGCTTAAGTACTTGCAAGACTGTTGAGGGTAAGAATATTTCCTTTCTCTACATATCATATAGGCTGCTTGTATTTCTGATAGATGCTTATTAGGAAGATGTGAGGTAATCAGTACAGTTACCTTCACAGACTTTGTATAATAACGTTTGAATTAATAAGTATCTGGATTCAGTTCTGAAAAATCACTATGAAATTTTCAAAATCCCTTCCCTGCCTATCTGCTCCCTTGTTTTTTAATTATTCAGGTTCTATAAATCCAGCATTCCATCAGATTTCAGGGCTGAACATCTATGTGGTTTCCAATCCAGAAATTGTGAAACATCAATTGTACTCAGTTCTTGTGTAACCATACTTGGAAAATTTGACTTGTGAAGAGTAAAGAGCTTCCTCTATGCTAATTTTATCCATACAGTGTATTTTTTTAGTGAAATTTAACTTTT
>VZTT01053193.1:47300-61750 GCA_013400855.1 Buphagus erythrorhynchus
GGTGTTGACGATTTAAGGTCTCCAGCCTGCCCTGAGAGATCACTTATATCGAACAGCAGATGAAAAGCCAGTGCAGATGTAATTTATTGTCGGCGTTTCCTTCTAAAGAATAATTGTGGAGACTTGGCTAGATCAATAATATGGATTTTTGTTGTTAGGTCTTGTAGTCTGCACCATAATGAGAGATAGGGGACAGTGGCTGTTTTCTAATAGAAAATAAAGGATTGGTTTCCGTGTCTTTCTACATTTGAATGCAAAATGGCACACTTGAAACTAATTCAAGTTGTTAAGAAAAGGACCATTTTCTATTGCATTTCTGCTATCATATAAACATGGCAAGTTAGATCAGCCCCCTGTACAGCAAGTGAAATATTGCCTTTACATTTTCCTAAAAGTTAAAAAGTCGCAAATTCTGAGATTGGAGTGATAAAATTGTTAAGCATATCCAGAAGAATGTAAAATACATCAATGTATCAATACTTTCTCAAAAATCAAATTAAATATTATGTCTAGATATGAGGGATTCATCCCCCATCAAGCTTCAGGGCTAGGAAATACTGTGCAACTGAACTTAAAGTCAGAGGTGATGAAGTTTTCTCTCTGTGTTTCTGGATATATTTGTATATGTATGTATACCATGATACATACAACAAATAAAGTAATTAATTTATAAATATGCCTGAAAATTAATGCTGCAAAAAATCAGACACATCACCACCTTTCCTGATTTTAAAAAGCAGTGGCCAAATTTCCTCCAGTCTCACGTTTTCAGATCCAAAGCTTCCCTCAAGAGCCCTGACTGCATGAGAGTTCCTAGATGCAACCTAGAGGAGTGTGGGGTATTTAACTGGCAAATTATTTTATAGGATGGATCAGTTTCCCTACTTTAAAGCCTTTGGTTGATTTTGAATGATTTCTTTGTGGTTCAAAAGCTGTTGCAAAGGCCCAAATATAAACTACCCAATAAAACCGTGAGCCTCCAAAGATGCTATAGGTGCTCGGTGTCCTCGTTAGTGTATGAAGCTGCAGGCCATACTGAGGTCTGCTCCTAGATGTTAAATACAACATGAACTAATTTATGATAATATATAGATGATGAGTAATTTCTTGGTAGGCATGATACAGCATTTAACTTTAAAGTGTGAATTTTATGCTGGAGTGTTAGGCATTACTGCTAGTTAGAAAGATTTATACTTAAAATTGATTAATTAATTAAATTAATATTTAATTATAATTAAGCATTATGTGTAGTCGTTCTATTCCTTTTCTTCGATATTTTGATGAATTGAAGTGCTGCATGCTGAAGATCCTGATTTTTAAAATGCCATAAAGTAATTTTTAAAAAAGCCAGGAAGAGACTTAACAGAAATCTCTGTGTAACAATCATGCATAGCCTCAGCAATAATATTATTGACAAACATTTTGCAGTAAAATTCAAACTTTGTTACACCATTTAGCACAAATACATTCTTCATGTGATAGTGAGAATGGGTTTATGTTCTGCTTTTTCTGATGTTGTTTTTTAGATTCAATTAAAATAATAGGTTGCTGGAATTGACTCCCAAAAGAAGTACTGGAATTATTTCGCATCTTAGCTACTCTTCTGGGATACTCTCATCAACAGACCAAAATTTCAAAAAGCCCAGAGTCCTGTATAATTTCAGTCTGCTTTGCATGACCAGATTTGGGTACAGAAAATGACAATGTGCCATTTGCTTTTTTCTGAAACAGTGAAATTCTGAAATACGTGCCCATTGCATTTCATAGCCTTGCTACATGGCAGAGGTTTATCAACTCCTTTGTCATCCCATTTTGGTGGTAGGATTCAAGCTGCCCTGGAAACTTTGGAATTGCTTTCCTCCTGGTATCACAGGGCCAAGGGACTTCTTCACAGGGCTACCGGGGTGAGGAGCTGGGGTTCCCCAGAGAGCCCATGGAGGTGGTGGTAGGAGAGGGCAGCTGCTCCCTGCGAGGCTCTTCTGGGAGCTCCCACTCACCAAATGGTCTCTTGCTTACGTGAACAGTATCCAAAGTTAACTGAGGCGCTGTGCCTTTCCAGAAAGTCTTTGTATTCCTGTGCCTGGCTATGTGATAATAAACAGCATGGAGGTTTCCATCCTTCTGTCTCCACAGGAGGACTTGGTAATTTGACACCGGACCTCTTAACCCAGACGTCTTTTGTAGGAACGAAATTTCCTTCCCCACGGGGAACAATTGGAAGGAGACTGTTAGTTTCAATGAATTCAGCATCATTGCCCCACCAGCTCCCTCTCTGCTGTTACTGTGAAAAGAGACAATTTGGCTCCAAATGACTAATGGGATTCTTAAAAAAAAAAAAATTAAAATTGAGTCTTATTTAGGTTATTGAAACTATACCTGAGGTTAGTGTTACTAATTCATAATGACCTTCCATGTGGCATCTATAGACTGAGATTTCTGTGCATGGTAGAACATACTGAGTAAAAATACTGCTGTGAAATGATAAATTGTATTTATAGGCAACAGGGCAAAATCCTAGCTTCTGTTTAAAAAAAACACCAAAACTAAAAAGAGGGCATTTATACACTTTTAATGGGTATTGAGCTTGCCAAAATCTCTCAAATTGGTCCAGAGGTTTGGAATGAAGAATTATCATTTGAAGACGAGCAATGCGAGTTCTGCTGCAATTTCACTAGGAATCCCCAGACCTGTTTTTTTATGTCATGAAAACTTTAGAAACATAAACAGTGCTGAATTGCCACTGGTACGGAATAATTTCGCTTTTATTGTTGCCTGCATTCTTCTTGTGTTCAAGAAAATAATTTAATACGTATTAATAAATAGAAGGTAAGTAAAGATGACTGAGTGAGACCTAGTCTGTTGAAAGCTTCTCAGTACCTTTAATTTGTTAGTAAATTAAATACATTTTATTTAAGCAGAATCATATATACAGTATATTAACTTTTTTTTTCCAGGCAATCTTTACTCAGCACAGAAAGGCCAGATGTATGGGAATTGTAAAAAATCAGGATATGCATAAAAACTGTTCAAGTGCATAAAGCAGCCCCATCTGGAAGACATCTAACAGAAATGAAGTTGTACAAAACCATTCCATTGATAATAAAGCTAATTTTTATGGGTCTGACAAGTATGTAATTATGTTCAGTGGTGCTTTTCAGATTTTATCACAGTCAATAAACCGCAGTGGTAATTTCATTCCCATTTGACATATTTACATGGAAACATTTGATTGGAGGAATTAGTAACCCTGAAAGCCTTGATAGATATGTTTTAATGATCTGTGACCTCCGCAGTCCCTCATCTGTTTATTGTTGCAACAGGCGAGAAGTCGTTCCTCTGTGACCTTTGTGGCTTTGCCGGCGGGACGCGCCATGCCCTCACCAAGCATCGGCGGCAGCACACAGGTCAGTAAAGCTGTCTTTACTCTTCGCTGTATTTTCCCCAGCAAGGGAGTCCCTCTACGCTGGGGAGTAACACGAGTCAAACAGCACGTTGCAGCACAAATAATGCACTGGCTCATTGTTTGCTTTGCTCTTTTCTCGTTTTTGTGAAATCGCTGTGCCCAAGGTCTATGTCAAAGCTGTTAGCTGGGAGTTTGTATAATTGCCTGGGGGGAGTGGGGGGTATTTTTGGTGGCTTTGGGGCTGTTTGGGTTTTTTCTGAAGGAAGTAGAATTGTGAAGACTGGCTTTCTTCTTTCAATGAATACTAAGTCTACTAATTTTTTTTTTCCAAGGCCCAAATAGATTACCTACTGTGAAGATTTTGCAAGAGACTGCTAGAATGTCCCTGGGTGAAAATTAGAGACTACATATAAATTAATCCTTTTTTTGGACTGCAGCATGGTTGAAAGCTAGTGTTGTTTCAGTTGCCCTTTCGTAATTTTAAGATAGTTTGTAATTAATAGGTGCAACTTTAAGAGTTACCACATGGCTGGCATGTAAAAAAGATTTCTCTCCCAGAATTAGTAAAGCTTTCCTACCACATGGTTATAAAATTTTAATATCAGACAAAATTACATTGGTTCTTAGTTTCAGAAGACCAGAAAAAGTGTAAGTATTAAACATTTATTAATACATTCTACCTTAATTGTGCTTTTTAGTAGTTCCATGTGTTTGATTATTTGAATAGATTTTGTTCAAACAGACATAGAAGTGTTGCTATTTAAGCCACTGTAGTTTTTTTGTTTTACTGACTATCATGAGGATAATGTAATATCATCAGGAATTGCTGTGTGAGTTAAGTGACCATTGTCTAATGTACAGTGGAAAGAAATGGCTAACAAATGAGAAGCTATAGTTGTTACATCATGAATTTTCCATGGATTTTGTAAAGGAATCACAGTGGGAGATTTTATTATGTCCCTGTATAAACTAATCTTCATTCAGGACATATACCATCTAAATGTGTAATTTCCTGGAGAGCAGCTACTCTCTTTCTTGAGAGCCTGAAGCCATTCTTCCCACCCTATTTTCCGTTTATTTAAAGCAACCATGTTTGGAGGAGATTCGGATGCTTTCAAAAAGGTGGGATTTTCAGTGCTGGTCAGGCAATATCTTGAAACAGATAAACTCTAAAAAAATATATATGTATTCAATGCCAAAATTTGCTTGCAAGTCTAATTAGTAATCTTACTTTCAGAATTTTTTTTTTCTAATAACAAGGAACATAAATTTGTGGAAGAATACTGCCACAGTCAGTTCCCATTCACTGCAAGAAGTTTGTATTTTTCAAGTGACCAATAAAAGTAATTTAGTAAATATAATAAGTTATTATTACACTCTGAATGATAACGTGAGGAATTACTAATGGAATAGAAGCTCTATGCTTCAGTTGTAATTAAAGTTTCCATTTTTCTGGAGCTTTGAAGAATTTTCATGTTGGCACAAGTTTAACAAATGTGGGCTAAGAATTCAATTGATTAGTTAATTAATTCTTTAGCAAAAATAAATCATTTTTATCAAGAGGATAGGAAACACCTTTTATTTTTCATTGCCCTGCCCTGTGACACATTGGGATCTTGCATATATCTAGGACTCAGTCAATGCAGCCACACAAGTGGTAAACAGTTGTTTCAGGATGAGGATGTAGAACAAATGCAAATTCTTGTATTTACCCTTCTTGTCCGTACCTATTATGTGAGTTCAGATCTAGTTTCTCAGAAATGTAAGACCTTATCATCACATAAATATATATTGTATCATTAGGCCACCAGCCAAGAGAAAAACTATTTTATTTCCTGATTTATGTGCAATATTAGTCTGAAAATATGGTGTACTCCTGGTGAAAAGCTGTCCAGGTTTTTGAAGGCATTTTTGCCCTTCTTTTGCCAGTGTGGTAGAGGCTTCTTGTGCTATGATCACAGGGATTTACAGGTTATAGATCATGAAGCTTGCATCTAGCAAGCATAACTTTATATTTTATGTCAGGACTGGAGGCTCGTTATTACTTTGCTATTAACTTTATACTATATAGGACAGTATCTCAGAGGCAGAGGGATCTATCTTTTTGGCATTTATCTGCCTCTGTGGCACAAACAATCAGAGATGATTCTTTAGCAGAAAAATTATCTGTACCTTCTATTTGTTTCAAGGAGAATGACACAATCCACCTTTGCTAGCATTGTTGCACTTACATGGGTTCCATTGTATTTTCATCCAGTGCTCAACTTTATCTCAGTCATTAGCTCCTCATTGTACCTTTCTTTGTACCTTTTTTTATTCCTCTGTCCCCAATTGGCACAATTTTCCCAAAGCAGAATGCCAAAGCAAATTACAATCAGGTTTGAAAGGGATAGGTATCAAAAATAGTCTAAATGGCTTAAATAATTCCCTACTGTAATACAAGCTGTCTAGGGGGCTGACACAGAACATCTTTCTATCCAAGATTTACTTCTATCACCTGTCAGAGGCCCACAATTCAAGGGCAAATGAACAAATCCTCACATGTAGTTAAGGAGTCTTAACCAACTTAACAACTTCTCCTCTCGTCCCAGCCTCAAGGCCTGAGATGTCCTGACACTCCAGAGAAATGTTCAGCTGCTGGTAGAAATTTGACACAAGAGAAGACTGGCTGTAGGACCAGCCTTAGACTTTTGATATTCTTTCTTCTGGTATTTCTTACTCTGTTCTTCTCTTTTTAGATGAGATTCTTTCTTTATACCTGGTGAAATGCCTTTATTTTGGGAAAGGTGCATTTTATTTGGAAATACTATGGGGGCATGAAGTATAATTTGGTGTGTAAAAAACTGGCAGAATCTGGCCCTCAGTCACTCCTACAGCAAAATATATGGACCAGTTTGGTAAATAGGATGTTATCCCTTGAAGAGATGTTTTTGGTTTTGAATGAAAATAAGTACAGGAATGTTAAACTGAAAGTAGAAGCCATTGGTTTTAAGACCTGAAAAACTTTAGTACTTAATATATTTGTAAACATGATGTATCTGCATAAAGATTTCCTTGATATAGGCCTTCTCAACTGTAAAGAAGGAGCAAATAATTTGACCTGTCAAGAGATTCCTGGTGTTTTACCAGTTGATGTTTTTATTCTCTTTTAAATATATTATGTCTTTAATGATGACCTGGTCCTGTGAGAAATGTACATTTTGCACAAAGAATAAGCAAAGTCGTTGGCTGATTTTGTCCTGGGAAGATTTTCCAACATGATTTTATGACCTGAGTGTATCTTCTTCAGTCCTATTCTGCAAGAATCTGTCTCTGGTATTCTGAAAGTCTTTACTGACAATATAAATATCCATGGCCTAAACTTCTATTTTGTGAACTGAAGCAATGGCAGCTTAAGGAGTGGTCCAGAGTTTGACCAGAATTTTATCACACTGAAAGGAATACTTACATCTCTGTCAGCCAAATGCTTTACAATAGGCACTTGTGGCTGCCTAGGATGTGATAAACTGTCTTAAGAAACTTGGACCGCTCACAGTAACTACTGGTGCTCTGTGGTAAATAAAGGACAGTTTGTGGTGCTGCAGGAACATTAGATGCTGTAGTTCTGGTGTCTCAACAAGGTTGGGAGGAAAAGATTTTGTGTTTTGAGTCATCCTGAAGCAAGTTCTTTTGATTTGTATTCTGTTCCTGTATTGTATCAGTAAGAAAATCTTCCTAAAGATACTTTTTTCTGGATTCAGAGAAAGTTGAATTGCACAAAGAATGAAACAATTACCTGAATTTTGTAACAAAAAAGGGTAAAATAACCTCTAAATCAGCCACAAAAAAGAAACACACACACACACATACACACACATGTACAAGAAGCATATAATATCAGATAACTTAAATATTTTGCCTTAATCATGATCAACTAGGAAATTGCATAAAAGAGAAAAAACAAGCAAGGGTAATTATTTCTGGCTTGAAAACATGGAAACAATTCATAATTTTTAAATGTCTTTTCTTTATGTTCTTGCTCTTACTCTTTAGTGCTTAGTATTCCTTAGTTACTCCTTAGTTGCTTACAGAACTCTTACTGTTCTGCTCTTTTGTTTGCCGTTTCTTCTACGTTTCCCAGTAAACTTCTATTTTGTGCTGTAGTAGCTGTCTCAGTGCAACAGTACTGATCAGTCACAGCCTGTGTTCTCTTGCATGAGATCCCTTTCTTAATGTTGGTTAGTTCTCCTGCAAATTGCAAAAACCCCATCCTCATCTTCTACACATTGACAGTCTGCATTTGCTTCCCATGTCTTGGTTGTGGTGGGATCTTCCCAGGGATGATAGAAGTACATCACAGTAGTAAAGTGTTAGTGGGTAAGTACACTTACTGTGCACTGACTGTGCACTTCTGTGACAGTCACCATGAACCTATGGAACTGCTTAAGGAGATCATGTCTTTGTTCAAATATTTTCATGCATTTTTGAAGATGGTAGCTTATATCTTGCAGAGCACTGTTTGTGTGATTGCTTCTGCTCACTCATTTCAGTCTTGCACTTCTCAAGACATTTATAGGTCAATGTAATAAAGAAAGAAAATTTAATAATATATGTGTTTTTATCCAGATGAGTGACTCACTTTGTGTTTCTATTTCTCATGTGAACTGCTCTTTGACTTTAATGTGTAGTTACATTACTCGGCATTGAATTTAATGTATAATGTAGCCTCTTCCCTTCAACTTCCCCACCACAGCTTAAAAAAATTATAATTTTGAATACCACAAGAAATGCAGCACAGTAAGAAGATTTATTATTTTTTTCAGCAAAGGAGATGAAATTTGAAGAGCATCTTTGTTGTTTTCCCTTTTCTAGTTACACCAACATTTGCAGCAGATTGGCAAATTGATTATAGCAAACCTTTGACCAGCAAAGACACCAAAAACCTGTTTTTTTAAAACTTCCTACCTAAGAGAAATTTTCCAAGAGAAAAAGAAAAAAAGTCAGTTACTGGTTAGCAGCAGCTTTAATAACTGCTTTTATATACTAGTGCTCCTTATGAACTGGCCCTTTTGTCATTTTCTTTCCCAGTTTTTGATTGTTGGAGCTCAAATTTTCCATGTCAGGTGACTTAAACAACAGATGCACTTCAGAAGTTGGTTGCAGTATTGTAAAAAATGCAAAGCCATTTATTTTGTAAATCCTGTGGTCAGGAAATGTAGCTTTTTGAAAATGCTTATGTTAAGAACAAAATAAACCCTCATAAAGTGGGTCCTTGATGTTGGAATGTGTGTCCTTTTTTGCTCCCCCATGGAGCTTGTTGACCACTGAATCATTTTGGGACACCTATCCTTTCTTTTATGGGGCTTGTTATTGATAAAGGTAGAGATAGTGAGACACAGATGAGTCTTCTGTGATGGTAAGGGAGGGAGTGATTTCATTTTTTTTACCTATATTGGTCTTTAAATATGTAGACTTTGCCCTTATGGTTATGGATACACTATTTTTTTACATACTGTTATTACATACTGTTGTTTAAAAAAATACTTCAATACCAATATTTTTATTTGTGTAATTTTAATTTTGTATGAATTAGAGCCTTGACTGGGGGTGAACAAGAGCCCTCTTGGAATTTTTAATGGCAGCCCGTATTAAAAGAATTATGTTTATTGCCTGAAATGTCTAGGGGCAAGAAGGATGGAACTAAAACTGGGACACAATGACTGATTAGAAGCATCTGACCCATAGATTGGGAAGACAAAAAATTCTTAAATCAGTAGGTCTATGGTAAACTTTAATAAAAAAAAAATAAATAAAAGCACTCCTGCAGCTAATATACTCTTCAATATCACCCAACCCAAAGAAATACCTAGTTGTCTTTTAGGTTTTTTTCAACTGTACTAATTAACCTGGTTAATTTTCCATAAAAATACTGTTTCCCATGTACAGCTGCTAAGAATTACAGGCTGTGCTAGGCTGTCTTTTTTCCTCCCCATTTAGTTGGCTTTGTTGTGTGGTGCTGTTGTGATGTATTTTCTGTCAGGTGAGATTTACACTTAGTCTACTTGACAGGAACAGTTAGCCACAAGGATTTCCTAAGGAGAAACTTCCTGGAGCAGTGGGCAAGGATTATCATTTTTCTTACAGTCACGATGGAATTTGCAAGCCCTCCTAGCTGCAACGGGCCCTCCCTCGGCTGTCAGCCCCACTGACCCTACCCTGGCACAGCAGAAAACCTTTACTTGATCCATTCTCCCCTGAATGGCAAACTAAAAATCTCCTTTCAGTTCAGATCTACCTTTTTTTACAAGAGGGCAAGTTGGCAAGGTTCTACTGCATTTTAAATGAAAGCAGTTAATATAAGTGTGTATGTTATCTAAAATACCTGTGGCTTAACTACTTAGGCTTGAAAATGTTGCTGTCCTCTTGAATGCTGGATGATAAAATAAATCAGAACAGGAAATCTTCAGTTCAAGAACAGGTTACGTTGCTAGGGAGTCTATGGCCTCCCAGAGAGTTTAATTGAAGCAGCAGCCACTACCATGCAAGCTACTGGGAGAATCAGCTTCTCCAGAGCAAAGTGTCAGGGTCTGACAAGAAAACCCCATTTGGGGCAGGAAAGACATACTTCCTAGCAGTCTCAATTTGTCCAGCATAGAGGCTTCAGCTTTGTGTCCTGCCCCTTCACCTTTCCTTGTCCCATGAAACAATACATGAAAAACATTGGCTGGTATTGTCTCCCGCAGCTGCTAAAAGCAATTATTCCAGCTCTTTATGGAGCTTTCAGAAGCTGCTTTGTTGTCTTTCCATCCAGCATTAGGGGTTTTTCAGACCTTGAGGACCTTGCATATCTTTTTCCCTTGAGAGGAGAAACCCCAGCAATCCCCAAGAATGAAAAATGCATATTTCTCTCTGTTCTCAGAATTCTGGCAAAGTCTGTTTCAAAATCTTCAGTGTCTCTGGCTATAAACAGCTTGAAAAATTTGTCTTGGAGGCATTGCCATTTGGGATTGGCCTTTTGCTACTGATTGCAAAAGGCCACTCTTACTGATAGTCTTATGCTGGTAGTATGTCTTCTGTCAGTCTGAAAAACTAAAAATTATATCTGCTAATAGGCTTTGGGTTCAGTTTGAAACTGCCTGTCCTTGATCTCTGAGCAGTCTGCAAGGTACACGTCTGTCCCTAGCAGTTTTATCCAGACTTCNNNGTCCCTAGCAGTTTTATCCAAACTTCTTAAGTCAGGGATGTTGATTCCTTATGTAGTTTTTAGAAAGATACGTTGGAAGGCTTGCACACTGCAGTGAAGATCACCTAAGTTAGGAGCTGGCTTTTGGCTTCTCTGTACAAAGGAAAACCTCTTTCTCCCCTAAATGGTAACTGTATCTGCCTGTAAGCCCCACAGAACATTTCTGTGACAACCAGTTGGTAAAATGGGATACAGGTGTCTTAGCTAGTCATCACTGTGCATGTATCTGTCATGAGGTTTTGTCTTAGTACCTTCTAAGGGGTAGAGCCCTCCACTAGAAGGAAAAGTACTCTTTTCACATAGCAACTTAGACACTAAAGATTTTTACCTTTTTTCAGTTAGTAGTCCTCTAGAAATTCACAGTGCAGCTGCACATTCAGCAGAGATTGAATTTTAGTAATCTGAAAATATTGTCCTAGTCTAAGTTTAGTAGTTGGTGTTGGTTTTTGTTTTATTTTCATTAACCTTTCAAGTCCTACTGAAAATTGGCCTACTGTTCAGAAGATATTCACAGGGGCAGAAGACTAGCAGGCAAGATAGGGGGAATGGAGCAGAGTTCTAGTTCATATTCTCAGTCCCAGTTTATTTATGTTATTTAAAGGATAACATTAAAAATTTGGGTTGGAGATGAAAACAAAGACACTTTTCACCTGGAGATGTTCCTTTCTGACTAGGTACTGAATACAAGCATCAGTGTGATTTTTCATCTTCTGCCTCCCCGAGTGTTGCTTTTGGGGCTGTTCTTGGCCCAGATTGACGAGAAGATGTAGTGTGAGAGGAAAGCCTATCACCAGGTTATGGCATTTTCATGGAATAAGACCCAGTAACAAGGTTACTCTGTTTCAGTGCTGTTCTTACTCCTCCGTTTTGCTGCCCTGCAGTTCCATGTGGGAAGTCAGTTGGATACTGATATGTTTCTGTCATATTTTGCAATTAATGCAATGTATTTGGAAATTCGTGTTGTATTTGTGTTTGCTATATATAGATGGGCTAAAAGCTGTCTCGAGGGATATGCCAGAAATTTGGGCTTGTCTTCCTTTTCTGTAAAACTGATAATCTTCTCTTGTCACCTTCTAGGAGAGAAACCATTCAAATGTGATGAGTGTAACTTTGCTTCCACAACACAATCGCATCTGACGCGACATAAGCGTGTCCATACTGGAGAAAAGCCTTACAGATGTCCCTGGTGTGACTACAGGTAATGAGTCATTAACTAAAGCATGATGAGAGAAGGGTTAAGGTGATCAGATGAGGTTCATTTGAAGTCACCAATAAAAATATATTGCCATTAAAACACCATCAGGGCAGCAGTAATTACATATTAAATTAGGAGCTAAATTTAAAAACTTAGTCTTCAGTATTTAGGTATTACTTTATAAAGAAAAACAAATGATGGGAAACCTTTTAGTGGTAACACTACAGTGCTAATGTTGAGTGTTTGTTTCACAGCTGCTCCAGTGTCTGTTGGAATTCTCTGTGGTGAGGCTGCTTATCTGCATTGCCTTTTCAAATCAGTTGCAGTTTTGAAATTTTTCTCGGTTGAGTTGCAACCATTTCACCAAGAAAGGAAAAGTTCTCTAAAAGGCTTACCAGCCTAAATACTCACCAGACACTTGTTAGAACTGGAAGCAACTCGAGCAAGTTACAGTTCTTCAGTGTCTTGTTTTCTGCTCCAATTTTCCTTTTCCTTGCTAGCCAGGATGTTTGGATGAGAGTTGCCATAGTGTTGGTTGCAAACATGGCAAAGCCTCCCATGTTACACCACTAAAACCCATCCCCATGGTAGGGCAGTAGATTAAATTTTAAAAGAATCACATGATTGAACAGTGAAGATTACTTCTGGTGCTTATCACCTGTGTCTTTGGTTCATTATAGACTACTTATTAAATGATCTCCTATTGCTTCTTAAGTGCATCTTTACTCTTAAATACACTTCTTCTGCATTCTTGAATAATTTTAATACCTTGCGGTGAGGTGGTTAGTCTATGTGTACCATAAAGAAATCCATAGAAGTATTTTATGGGCAATTTGCAAGAGTTGATGTTCAAAAAGTTTTTTAAAATTAGCATTATATTTGATAAATGGCATATGATTAGATGTATGTGTTGTGATGCATGCACACAAGAGGAGAAAGTTAAACATTTGATTATGCCCCTATAGCATTTTTTATTTTCTTTTCATGCTGAACATACAACTGTAATGTTCCTTTAGTATAAGTTTTAATGTCGTTTCCTAAAGCAAGACTATATAATGAAGCCTATCTGCTCTCATAATACCTGTTCTCTTGCTATTTATGAGCTACTTTACAGAAAACTCTTGTACAGAAAGCTTCTGCAGTGGTCACACATTTTCTGTACAAAACTTCTCATTGCATTGTTTTGTTTGTGTGGGGCGAATGTTCTGTGAACTCTTCTGTACTGAGTAGCCATTAAATCACACTCTAGAATTGCGGGGAACTGAATTTGATAACCTCAGGAGAAGAGGGCTATGTTTCTATGCTGCTACCTTAAGAGTGTCCCTGCTTTCTTTATAAGTAGAAGTGGTTTTGTCAGCTTCAGTAAGTCATCTAGGAATTAGAGGTGGTTTTCTTTTGTCAGAGCAGTTGTGTTAAAAGGTCTGTGTTGAGTGAAGTGAGAGCATATAAGCATTAGTGTGACATGAAGTGCTGCACTGAAGGTAAAAGAAGTGCTGTCTTTAATGCTGTGTGCTTTAGGACACTTAATCTTGCAGTCATCCACATTAACTGAATCACCCCAATTGGCAGGAATAGTCTTATTGCAGAGCTAGGTAATGAGAAGTGGGTTACAGTGGGTTTGAGCTCCTTGGCTTGAAGACCCGAGAGACTGGGAGTGTTGTAGATGTGAGTCAGTTTGGGGTTTGTTACACACATGCAAGGAGTGGATGCACTTCCCTCACTCAGGATGACAAAATGCATAACTCAGCACTCTGTTGAGTGAAAGACAGATCATTTTATGTTGGATAAAGAGTTTTCTGTATGGGATATAAATTCCAAGAAATAACAAGTTTTTTGGGAGTAGTTTATTATACTGGAGGTTATTAGAGAAGGTGCAAGCATAGCGTATTTTATCAGGATTAACAAGAAATATCTGGGCATGCCCTGCTTTTATATTATTGAAAAATAAATGTTTCATGACAATAGAATGTTAGTTTCCATCCTTCATAGGCCAATTTTGACCTAACCTTTGGAGGCTGATCTTTACAGATAACAGCTGATGAAGCTTTGATTCTGGAGGAAATGTGTTCCAAGCTCAGCTGAAAAACATCTGGTGGGGATGCAGGAACCAGAGCTGTGCTGCTGCTGCTGCTGCAAGCTCATAGAGGCAGTGAGGCACTCTGTGTAGCTGCAGAGGAGCCCATAGAGGGGCTGCTGTATTTATTAGCTCAGCAGTCCTGCTTGTGCCTGCCAGTTTCCACAGTCCTGGGATATTGGCCAGTCTTGTTGGCAAGTATATGTTCTGCTCTCTATCCACCTCTCTCTTCATTTTAAACTGCAATTTTAAGGGAATCACGTGTTGCCTCCTTGTCAAGGGACCCAGTATTTCTCTTTTAAAGGAAAGTTATTAGCAACTCTGTAAATAATATTGTTTGTACCAGTTCAGCAGATGGTATGTAGTCTTGCAAGAGTCACCTACAGAGAACGTTAAAATGAAGATTTTAAAATCTGCTGATCTAGTGATAAAATTCACCCCCGTGTCTAGTGCTTGAGGTCTCATTGTGATACTGTGAGCTCGGCCCTTGCACTGTAAGTTTATCCAGACTATTTCATGTGTTGCTGTTTAGTGTTGCTTGGCAACTGCAGACTCT